>CAMRHE010001133.1:0-206082 GCA_947044405.1 Leptodactylus fallax
GAAGGAGGCGTCTTCAGTTTGATTCTTTGTGTAAGTTTCTTGCTGCTCAGTCTGAACATGGTCCTAGTCAGTGTAATTGATTTCCGGCCCCACCCGTGTCTGAACATTTCTCTCTGGACTGCATAGTGTTAATCTCTTCCTGGCCTGTGTGATTGACAGCCTGTGTACCTATCAGGTCTGGGGGCTGGTCCTAGAGTTTCTATAAACAGGATGTCATTTCTCAACAGGTTGCCGGTTATTACTCTTGTGTTTTGCCTGCTCTCTTTCTATACTCCTTGATACTTTGTTACCTGATTCTCTGACCCTTTGGCTTGCCCCTGACTATTCTCTTGGATTTTGACTTTGTACTGCTTTGCTCGTTTGTTACTGACCCCTTGGCTTGCTCACTCTGCTTCTGTGTTGTTTTTGTCTTGTCCTGTTCTTTGTGTCAGTAACCCAGTATAGGGCTTGTCTTCTGGTTGTCCTTTTACCGTTTAGGGTAACTGAGGCAATAGGAAGGGACAGTGGCTGGGGTGAGATTAGGGCTCACTTGTCTCTGTCCTTCCTCCCAGACCGCTGCAGTAGTGTCAGGGTTGCTATGTTTGGCAAGACCCTTACAGCTAGTCTACAAAACTAATATTAATCTATGTTAATTCCAAAGAGATCTCTACAAGATTATAAAAAGTTTTGTTTCCTATCTGGTCCATTAGGTTAAGCTATAGGCATAAAGTGCAATTACCTATTGAAATCACAGGCAACCAGTCATAGATTGTGGCCACAAAGGAAATCCAGATGTCCTGGTAGGATCAAATATTGCTTGTTGTAATGAGGAAAAAAAGACCTGCCTGTTCAAGCAGTGTAATTCTGTATCTAATAGGGTTAGTGTTCTTCTCAGGTGTCGCTCTTTGATTACTAAAATGTGTCTAAGATAAATCTTCAGGGCCATTAATAATATTGTAAAAAGCAAGTGTACTGTTTATACCAAAGAAATAAATACCTGGACAGATTCAATTCTAAGTACAATGAGTGATATGTAATAATGCAGAGAAATAAACATAGAGATGTTACCATTTGTACTGAACAGTGTTTTACAAGATATCAAACACTTCAACCCTATAGAACCCCTATTAGAGGGACCCCGCAGTAACTGTAGTTGGCACATGTCTACAATTAGATGAGTTCAAGTCTCTTACTTTGGTTCTTTCTTGTTGATTTCCGTTGCACTTAGCATTGGAGAGCATTGGCAACAACAACATGAACAGCAGAGCTCTCATCTTCACCTGATGGAAGGCTGTTGGCTAAAAGATCACGAAGAAGAAGCTGCACAATTGCATATGCTGATAGATCTCACCTGTGACACAGATCATTTATAGCAATTTCAGAATCAGAAGGCGGTGCCAGGACAGAGAAGGGGATGCTAGAAAATGATTGCAGTGGTAGATGTGGATGCGGGTGGACTTGCCCTGTAGATGTCATCAGCAATACTTAGAAAGGCTCCTCCCATCTGGGTCTTGAGGACTTGGCAAGTAGGCGTCTGATCACCAATTAATCACCAGCACATACACGGTGCTGCTGATACATGAAGTCTGCTTATGTAAATCAGTTAGTATTTTATTCAATTGTACATTAGACAAAGGTCCATGTGCTAAAGTTAAAAGAGAATCATGAGGAAAATACAATAAAGTCTTAGGAGCTGAAGAACATCACAAAGATTGACAAGTTCAGAGGTTTGTAGTGTGAGCCTCATAAACATCAGTGCCAGACTTAATGCTTGACTACATTTTAACCCTGTCACAGGCAATTTTGTTTTTTAGTGTAAGTTATAGTGTTCAGCCTTACCCCGTGTAATAGAATAAATAGTTGTATCCCTAAGTCTGCCATATGTAGCTGTATTACCTGTCCTGTGCGCACCCTGATCACTGTCTATCATCTCTTGGACCCCAAATCTACAGATAATTCCTGACAGTATTTCCTGGCAGTAGCTTGGGCAGTTGTCCTGACAGTAGTTGTCTCTACCCTTAGAAGACATCCACAAACCATTTCAAATCAATTTGTAACCTCTGGAATGGATACAACATTTTTGGCAAATGTTTTTGAGGAGCTTTTACAGATTTTCTAGCAATGATTGGCAATAGGTGGTTGCAGATGATATAAACTCATGAGCGTACCAACGACATCTGGTCTGTGTAAGGGGGATTTCTCAAAGATGGTCATAGAGAAGATTCCCTGTATACTGCCTTATATTTTTGGTATGTCATGGAATTTATCAAACAATTCATCTCACGGGTGGATAAAAACTGATGAAAGATTATTTAGAAGTGAAGTTAAAATTTTCAGAGATTTAGGTGATTTAAAGCGTGACTAAACCTTCGGACAACTTCTGATTTTCGGGCAGTATTTGGACCATTAATACATTTTGTAGTAACTTTATTAATAATTTTTTGTCTGCTTTTTTTGAAATTCTTTTGTGCATTTCTTTACCCTTGCAGTTCCTGCCTCTCACTGTGTACGGTGTATGGACTTCTGTGAAGTGAGGGATCCAGTTCTACCTTGCATGATTTCTAGAGATATCACTGGTTGAAAACACAGACATGACTCATATATTTATATCCAATTGTGTACTTAGTGTCATATGAAAGCTGACAAACTCTTCTTTCATATGACACCAAGAGTAAGTGGCTACATATTATAATGGCTGAGGTATAACTTTTTGATGTGACCCTCCCCCACCCTCATTTTCTTGACATTTCACACAAGCCTGTACACAGTACACAGCAGATTAGTGTGTTAGGTGTTATATGGTGGACCATGTGTGGGTATCTACTGTGATTCATGGATGTGAGAACTTGGCATGCAGATGCTGTAATGTATTGCATTCTGGTTATTGCTCCTGACATGTCACATATAGAGATTTGTTTCAATGAATATTTGTGAGGTTCAGCCTTCCAGTTTCAGCCTGTACTTGTCTGGCACAACCTGGGAGTGTTATTTATCCTATACTGGGGTCTTCTCAGATGGCCCAGAGGAGGTGATGCAAGAGAATAAACTGTTATACTCGACTTTCCTCACATCTCCAAGGTATCCTCACACATCCACCAGTCCTTCATCATCCTCTTCGGGACTCCTGGCTTACGTCACACACCTTGGGATCACTATATAGGCAGTGCAATTCATTATACAAGCGATCACAAGATTACAAGTTAAAGTCTCCAGGGAGGACTAAACAATAGTATTTAAAGAAAGAAATAACATTTCATAAAAAAAGCAAAATCATTAATCCCTCAATCCTAAAAAAATGTAATAAATAATAATAAAAATAAAAACATTTGACCATGTAATTGTCCACTATCTATATGATTAATCCAATAGGTTATGACCCATATTATGCTCCCGGATCTCCGGTCCTCGATCCTTCACAGACACGTCTACTGTTCTTAATGTGCAGCTCCAGGCACAAAGAACATGTTGGGAACAATGAACAATGATAGAACATCACGTCCTGACATTACAGTCATGGCCAAAAGTTTTGAGAATGATACAAATATTAATTTTTACAAAGTCTACTGCTTCAGTTTTTCTAATGGCAATTTGCATATACTCCAGAATGTTATAAAGAGTGATCATCTTAACAGCAATTACTTGCAAAGTCAATATTTGCCTAGAAAATGAACTTTATCCCCCAAAACACATTTCAACATCATTGCAGCCCTGCCTTAAAAGGACCACCTAACATCGTTTCAGTGATTGCTCCATTAACACAGGTGTGGGTGTTGATGAGGACAGGGCTGGAGATCAATCTGTCATGATTAAGTAAGAATGACACCACTGGACACTTTAAAAGGAGGCTGGTGCTTGCCATCATTGTTTCTCTTCTGTTAACCATGGTTATCTCTAAAGAAACACGTGCAGTCATCATTGCACTGCACAAAAATGGCCTAACTGGGAAGAGTATTGCAGCTAGAAAGATTGCACCTCAGTCAACAATCTATCGCATCATCAAGAACTTCAAGGAGAGAGGTTCCATTGGTGCCAAAAAGGCTCCAGGGCGCCCAAGAAAGACCAGCAAGCGGCAGGACCGTCTTTTAAAAGTGTTTCAGCTGCGGGATCGGGCTACCAGCAGTGCAGAGCTTGCTGAGGAATGGCAGCAGGCAGGTGTGAGTGCATCTGCACGCACTGTGAGGCGGAGACTCTTGGAGCAAGGCCTGGTCTCAAGGAGGGCAGCAAAGAAGCCACTTCTCTCCAGAAAAAACATCAGGGACAGACTGATATTCTGCAAAAGATACAGGGAGTGGACTGCTGAGGACTGGGGTAAAGTCAGTTTCTCTGATGAATCCCCTTTTCGATTGTTTGGAACATCTGGAAAACAGCTTATTCGGAGAAGAAGAGGTGAGCGCTACCACCAGTCTTGTCTCATGCCAACTGTAAAGCATCCTGAAACCATTCATGTGTGGGGTTGCTTCTCAGCCAAGGGAATCGGCTCTCTCACAGTCTTGCCATGAATAAAGAATGGTACCAGAATGTCCTCCAAGAGCAACTTCTCCCAACCGTCCAAGAGCAGTTTGGCGCTCAACAATGCCTTTTCCAGCATGATGGAGCACCTTGCCATAAAGCAAAGGTGATAACTAAATGGCTCAGGGAACAAAACATAGAGATTTTGGGTCCATGGCCTGGAAACTCCCCAGATCTTAATCCCATTGAGAACTTGTGGTCAATCATCAAGAGACGGGTGGACAAACAAAAAACAACAAATTCAGACAAAATGAAAGCATTGATTCTGCAAGAATGGACTGCTATCAGTCAGGATTTGGTCCAGAAGTTGATTGAGAGCATGCCAGGGAGAATTGCAGAGGTCCTGAAGAAGAAGGGTCAACACTGCAAATATTGACTTGCTGCATTAACTCATTCTAACTGTCAATATAAGCTTCTGTTACTCATAATATGAATGCAATTCTATTTCTGTATGTGATAAAAACATCTGACAAACACACATAAAAACCAGAGGGCAGCAGATCATGTGAAAATAGAATATTTGTGTCATTCTCAAAACTTTTGGCCATGACTGTACATTGTTCAGCTCCCAAAGGAACATTATGACAATACACAATGATAGAACTTCACGTCTTGACACTACCCAGAATAAAGAATGGGATCTAAACATCCTCCAAGAGCAACTTCTCCCAACCATCCAGAGACATTTAGCGATGGACAATGCTTTTTCTTGCATGGAGACCATGTCACATGGCAAATATAGTGTCTTGGAGAACAAAACATTGCAATTTTAGAACCTGTGATCAATCCGCAAAAAGTGAGTGGACAAAGAAAAGCACAGAAATTGTGATCAACTCCAAGCACCGAGTAGGCAACAATGGGTTGTCAGTAGTCAGGATTTGGCCCAGATAGCCAGCATGCCAGGGCAAACTACAGAAGTCTTTAAAAGTAAGGATCAGCCCGGGGATTATTGAGCCTTTGATGGATTTTTCAATAAAAGTGTAAAAACTTCGAATTGTATTTCATTAACCATAGAAACATCTGATTAAGAGATCTAAGAGCAAAATGTGGAACAGGACCTATTCCTGTCCAATTATGTGGCCATGCTTCCGCGGCTCCTAATCATTGAATGAATGGGGCTGTGGAAGCAAGTCGGTACATGGGCGGCACACAGATGACATCCATGTGCCGCCCGTAAGCCGGCCGTGCCATTCATTTACAGCCCCTGGATAGCACATGGTCGTGTGAACCGGCCTAACTCTGCTCCATCTGTATGAAAAAGCCGACAGAGCTGATAAGTAAATACATGAAAACATCTGATAATGACTTGTAATATTACAGATAAGGGGATGAGAAGGAGGAAGAATAATCTGACAATAACAGCTGCTTCTGGGTATACAGGACAATAATGTGACATGTTATATATGTGATCTGAGGTTACTCCAGGTGTCCCATATATATAAGTGTATATCCAGCACTTGACCATCTAGTCTTCTCATACATGTTGATGCTATCTACTCCTCTCAGCCTCTCTGTATACCGGGAGGTTCTCTCTTTTCTCACCACTACATTCCTTCTTTGTCATTGACCACTACATATATGACAATTCCAATTATGACCTAAATAATAGTTCCAGATCTTCGGTCCTCGATCCTCCAAAGAAACGTCTACTGTTCTTAATGTGCAGCTCCAGGCACAAAGAACATGTTTGGAACAATGAACAATGATAGAATAATCATGTCCTGACATTACATTGTTCAGCTCCCATATGTCATGTACAGCAGACTAGAACTAACTAGACAATAGGGGAACATCCTTGAAAGGGACATAGTAACAAGTTGACAGGTGAAAATGTCAGACGGTGAGCATGAGTTCTGTGTCATACCAACAGTAATGTCATCCTGAAGCCATTCATGTGTGGGGGACTTCTCATCCATGTGAGTGGGCTCATAGTTTTGCCTAGGAACACTGCCATAAGGAATTGGATCTAAACATCCTCCAAGAGAAACTTGTTTCAACCATCCAGGAGACATTTGGTGATGCACAATACTTTTCCAGCACCAGGTCACAAGGCAAAAAAGTGTTTCCTGGCCATGAAATTTTTTTTTTTGCCTTGGCCAGGAACCCAGATTTCAATCTCATTGGGAACCTGTGATCAAAAACACTGACATTTTGGGTATAAAGGAAGATGAGGAACCCGCAAGCATCAGGGGAAGGAAGTGGGACCCGCAAGCATCGGGTATAAAGGAAGATGAGGAACCCTGCAAGACATCAGGAGTATAAAGGAAGATGAGGAACCCTGCAAGACATCAGAGGTATAAAGGAAAATGAGGAACCCTGCAAGACATCAGGGTATAAAGGAAGATGCGGAACCGTGCAAGACATCAGGGGTATAAAGGAAGATGAGGAACCCTGCAAGACAGCAGGAGTATAAAGGAAGATGAGGAACCCTGCAAGACATCAGGAGTATAAAGGAAGATGAGGAACCCTGCAAGACATCAGGAGTATAAAGGAAGATGAGGAACCCTGCAAGACATCAGGGGTATAAAGGAAGATGAGGAACCCTGCAAGACATCAGGGGTATAAAGGAAGATGAGGAACCCTGCAAGACATCAGGGTAAAAGGAGATGATGAACCGTGCAAGACACAGGGTATAACGGAAGATGAGGAACCCTGCAAGACATCAGGAGTATAAAGGAAGATGAGGAACCCTGCAAGACATCAGGGTATAAAGGAAGATGAGGAACCCTGCAAGACATCAGGGTGTAATGGAAGATGAGGAACCCTGCAAGACATCAGGAGTATAAAGGAAGATGAGGAACCCTGCAAGACATCAGGTTATAAAGGAAGATGAGGAACCCTGCAAGACATCAGTTAAAAAAGATGAGGAACCCGCAAGACATCAGGAGTATAAAGGAAGATGAGGAACTGTGCAAGACATCAGGGTATAAAGGAAGATGATGAACCCTGCAAGACATCAGGGGTATAAAGGAAGATGAGGAACTCTGCAAGACATCAGGGTATAAAGGAAGATGATGAACCGTGCAAGACATCAGGGTATAACGGAAGATGAGGAACCCTGCAGACATCAGGAGTATAAAGGAAGATGAGGAACCCTGCAAGACATCAGGGGTATAAAGGAAGATGAGGAACCCGCAAACCAGGGTATTAGGGAAGATGAGGAACCCTTCAAGACATCAGGAGTATAAAGGAAGATGAGGAACCCTGCAAGACATCAGGTTATAAAGGAAGATGAGGAACCCTGCAAGACATCAGGTTATAGGAAGTGAGGAACCCTGCAAGACATAAGGAGATGGGAAGATGAGGAACTGTGCAAGACATCAAGGGTATAAAGGATTTCCACTCATCTGATTTCCACTCATTCTAGTGAATCTCATCCATACATTGCAGAAAAATACGAGCAGTAGAAATTCTGTGATTTCCAAAACCATTGCGGTATTGGAAATAGCAGTATGTTAATTATACCTGCGGAAACACCGGCGGTTTCCCTTTGCGGACTTTCTGTGAAAAGTACTGAGGGAAAAACCGAAATGTGTTTCTGACGCGTTTTTTCTTGCAGCGCTTTTTTTGCTGCTGCCCACTACGTGGGGCCTTAGCCTAAAATTCAATGCTGTAAAATCTGTGAAAGCTCCTCAAAAACGTGTGTCGTGTGATGGGTTGGGGATGCTTCAGGACCTGGATGACTTGCTGTTATTGATGGTACTATAAATTCTGCACTATAACAGACAATCCTGAAGGTCCTCAAGCTCAAGCGTACTTGGGTTCTGCAGCAGGACAATGATCCGACGCAGCAGCAAGTCCACCTCTGAATTGGTTACAAAACAAAACAAGATGAAGGTTGTGGATTGGCCTAGTCAAAGTCCAGACTTAAATCTGATTGAGATGCTGTGGCAGGACCTTAAACAGGCCAAAATTCCTCCACAGATGTGAAAGACTCATTGCCAGTTATCGCAAACACTTGACTGCCGTTCTTGCCTCAAAGCATGGCCCAACCAGTTATTGGGCTTAGGGGGCAATTACTATTTCACATATGGCCAGGTTGGTATGGAGAGTTTTTTCCATTAATAAATGAAATCCTCATTGAAATACTGCATTTTGTAGTCACTCAGGTTTTATCTTTGTCTGAGGTTGAAATTTGTTTGATAATCGGAAAAATGTAAGTATAACAAAAATGCAAAAAGAAACAAAATCTGTAAGGGGCAAATACTTTTTCACTGTGCTGTATATCCACTGCATGATATGATCAACCATATACCAGGATTTGTCTGAGGCTGCTCTGCCTATAATAATACATTGTATATGGGGTGCGGTGAATGGCGGCTGCATTGTTACTAACTATTGTGGTAAAGTGTATGGTAACGTGGTGGATGGGGTGTATATCTCACCTGGTTTCCTCAGCCAGGCATGGTAGCAGAAATCCGGAAGGATATATATTGCTTTAGCAGAACGTAGTCTGCTAGGGCTCTTTATTTAAGTGACATGGGCTGGGTTTTCTGGACTGGAGGACAGGTTGGCAGTGGGATTCTTCCAGTCCACACCTTTAGACCACTATGGGTTTTTCCCTAGTCCCAGGTGTTCTCAGGTGAGGCTTCCTGAAGGCTGGTAAAAGGAGGGCTGACAAATTTTGCAGGCTGGGAGACAGAGCACCCCTGGAGTGGATGTTTGCACAGTTTGTTCACCGTGTGAGCTGTTTCCTACGCTATTAACATATGGTAAGCCGAGGATACAAACTCTTAGTATAACCCTACACTGCGCTGACACTCACTTTCACACATTTAACATTTAAAATGCTTCAAAAATTACCCTTGTTTGGGAAAAAGTTGCTTTCCTGTTGCGTCTTAGATGCATATGGTGATTATATTGCAAAAAGCACTTTTATTTTAGAAAAATGTCCTTGTTTCGATGGCTTGTAAGTGCTACAGGGGCTTGTTGTTGTTTGTGAGACATGTTTGTTAGCCAAGTTGAAAAGTTTTACAATGCTTCCCTCTCAGATATATGCTTGAGGCCGGACAAGATAAAACTCCCATGGCAAACTGGGCCAGCTCCTTCCAGTGCTCTGACCTACTGGCCCAGAATTCTCGGCCAATAACAGAGATTGTTTTTATTAGATTAGTGTAGGCTGTAAAGATTCTATATATGCAGACAAAATAAAGAGAGGATATATTTTTTTTTTTTTTTTTGTTACAAATTTGGTTTGCCCATTTCTAATGGTGAACAATACAAAATGGGACATAATAATGTTACATGGGTCCTTCATTCTAGCTAAAACACCCCACTGGGTAATGCAAATCTTTCCACAGGCAACTGATATAGCGCCACCTATCTCTCGTTCTTGGGACAATATACAGAGCCATTGACGGTATGTCTGTGCTCTGTCCTCAGGGAAAAATGTTTTCAACAGACTCTTTGAGTATTGTGGACCTTCATTAATTATGTAAATCAGGATGGAAAGAAGCAGACCCTCAACAAGAACGAGTTTCTCAAGCTGGTCATAGTAGATTTCCCAGGATTGTCTGTAAGTATCCCTGCTCCATCACTGAGGGTCTCCCACTAGAGATAAGCAAATTGGTTCATAACCAGCTGGGTTCATCTCCAATATATCAAATTGTTCCATTTTTAACTAAACCAAATAAATGCCGATTTACTTTGGACAAACAAAAATGTCCGCGCTACAAGAAAATGGCCGCAGTGACGTGTTTGACCATGAAATACAGAGCAGACACATGTGTAATGACTTACACATGTCTGTGACGTAGCAACATCTTACAGCCTCCCAGCCAATAGACCATGTTGGGTGGTCCTTACAGTGCTGATGTCATATGGAGTATAAAAGCTTGGACACTAGTAATGGTGGACATGCAAACAGATCTGTGTATATATATTCATACACAAAGTAGTAGTAGCGCATCCTCCGCTAATGGAAAAAATAATCTCTGTTATTTCAGAGGTTTTTTTGTGTGTGTGTGTTCACCTAATATACAGTTTAGTCTGTGCTATCTTAAAAAAAAAAAAAGAAAAACATTTTGTAATTTCATGGTTTTATTTTTCTGCTTTGGTGACTGACCATAGTCCGTGTGATGGTCTGACAGAGTTGTTTTTTTTTTTTTTTTTTTTTTTAATCTGAACATAATATTTTAAGTGTTGTCATGAGCCTTTTTCAAACCTAGCTTTTTCAGCTGCTAGGCCAGGCACGTCTCCATTTATCAGCTTCTATTTACTGTACTGCTGCTGATGCTACTCCTAAACAGCTGCCACCACTCTGTCCTGTTGTCTGGTCAATCATATTGTGCCCTGCCACATATGTTGCCACAGCTACCACCTCAAGTTTGCCTCCCAAATAACAATAAGCCCCTGTAGAATTTACAAGCCATAAAAAAAAAAAAAACTTAATTTTCTACAAAAACTATTGTGTTTTGCGATATAACCATCATTGGTGTCTAAAAAATCCATGGGCAAGCACATTTTCCTGAAACAAATGGCTAATTTTATAGCATTGTACTTCTTAAATGTGTAAAAGCGAATGTCAGCACAGTAAATGGTTAAACTTGGAGTTTGTATGCTCTGCTCACCACCCATTTTCCCATAGACATTCATGTCTCTGTCACTTTGACATAACTTTAGCTGTGTTTGCCTTAGAGATCTATAAATTGTATAAATAAGAATATTCTACACTATGTATTATAGATATATAGTCCTAGGAGCCCTGACAGTGTCATACACTATGTATTATAGATATATAGTCCTAGGAGTCCTGACAGTGTCATACACTATGTATTATAGATATATAGTCCTAGGAGTCCTGACAGTGTCATACACTATGTATTATAGATATATAGTCCTAGGAGTCCTGACAGTGTCATACGCTATGTATTATAGATATATAGTCCTAGGAGTCCTGACAGTGCCATACACTATGTATTATAGATATATAGTCCTAGGAGTCCTGACAGTGTCATACGCTATGTATTATAGATATATAGTCCTAGGAGCCCTGACAGTGTCATACACTATGTATTATAGATATATAGTCCTAGGAGTCCTGACAGTGTCATACGCTATGTATTATAGATATATAGTCCTAGGAGTCCTGACAGTGCCATACACTATGTATTATAGATATATAGTCCTAGGAGTCCTGACAGTGTCATACGCTATGTATTATAGATATATAGTCCTAGGAGCCCTGACAGTGTCATACACTATGTATTATAGATATATAGTCCTAGGAGCCCTGACAGTGTCATACACTATGTATTATAGATACAGTGGGGAAAAAAAAGTATTTAGTCAGCCACCAATTGTGCAAGTTCTCCCACTTATAAAGATGAGGCCGGCCTGTAATTGTCATCATAGGTAGACCTCAACTATGAGAGACAAAATGAGAAAACAAATCCAGAAAATCACATTGTCTGATTTTTAAAGAATTTATTTGCAAATTATGGTGGAAAATAAGTATTCGGTCAATAACAAGAGTTCATCTCAATACTTTGTTCTATCTCCTTTGTTGGTAATGACAGAGGTGAAACGTTTTCTGTAAGTCTTCACAAGGTTGGCTTACACTGTTGCTGGTATGTTGGCCCATTCCTCCATGCAGATCTCCTCTAGAGATGTTTTGGGGCTGTCACTGGGCAACACGGACTTTCAACTCCCTCCAAAGGTTTTCTATGGGGTTGAGATCTGGAGACTGGCTAGGCCACTCCAGGACCTTGAAATGCTTCTTGCGAAGCCGCTCCTTCGTTGCCCTGGCGGTGTGCTTGGGATCATTGTCATGCTGAAAGACCGAGCCACGTTTCATCTTCAATGCCCTTGCTGATGGAAGGAGGTTTGCACTCAAAATCTCACGATACATGGCCCCATTCATTCTTTCATGTACACGGATCAGTCGTCCTGGTCCCTTTGCAGAGAAACAGCCCCATACATGATGTTGCCCCCCCATGCTTCACAGTAGGTATGGTGTTCTCTGGATACAACTCAGCATTCACTCTCCTCCAAACACGACGAGTTGTGTTTCTACCAAACAGTTCTACTTTGGTTTCATCTGACCATATGACATTCTCCCAATACTCTTCTGGAACATCCAAATGCTCTCTAGCAAACTTCAGACGGGCCCGGATATGTACTGGCTTAAGCAGGGGGACACGTCTGGCACTGCAGGATCTGAGTCCCTGGCGGCGTAGTGTGTTACTGACGGTAGCCTTTGTTACGTTAGTCCCAGCTTTCTGCAGGTCACTCACTAGGTCTCCCCGTGTGGTTCTGGGATTTTTGCTCACCGTTCTTGTGATCATTTTGACCCCACGGGGTGAGATCTTGCGTGGAGCCCCTGATGGAGGGAGATTATCAGTGGTCTTGTATGTCTTCCATTTTCTAATTATTGCTCCCACAGGTGATTTCTTCACACCAAGCTGCTTGCCTATTGCAGATTCAGTCTTCCCAGCCTGGTGCAGGGCTACCATTTTGTTTCTGGTGTCCTTCCACAGCTCTTTGGTCTTCACCATAGTGGAGTTTGGAGTGTGACTGTTTGAGGTTGTGGACAGGTGTCTTTTATACTGATAACAATGTCAAACAGGAGCCATTACTACAGGTAATGAGTGGAGGACAGAGGAGCCTCTTAAAGAAGAAGTTACAGGTCTGTGAGAGCCAGAAATCTTGCTTGTTTGTAGGTGACCAAATACTTATTTTCTGGATTTGTTTTCACATTTTGTCTCTCATAGTTGAGGTCTACCTATGATGACAATTACAGGCCGGCCTCATCTTTATAAGTGGGAGAACTTGCACAATTGGTGGCTGACTAAATATTTTTTTTCCCCACTGTATGTGGATCAATTATCGGCACTTGGACAAGGACAATACATTAGCTGTCATGGCCCACTGACCCAATGCTTAGAAACGCAGCAAGTCCTGGTGCTTTCTAGTACTAACATGACCACACAGGTGCAGCACAGGCACTAATTGAATACCAAGTGGGACCCATCCACGTTCCTCCAGTTCCTCCACACTGGTCCATTTCCCACCCCCAACTTCACCAGGACAAACCATTGCTTACACTCCCCTCCCTCAGTTCATGGTTGGATGCAGTGCACATTGAGTGTCAGTGTTGCACATGCTGGACCGTTAGTTTGAGCAGCAGAATATGGTGGATGATAACTGCATGCAGCAAACCACAGGGGCAATAGTTAACAGTGGATAACTGTGAGAGCAAAGAAGAATAATTTCTGCTGTTAGTCATGAATCATAATCTGTTTTGGTTCTGGAAGATAGTCCAGTTTTTCAGCAGCCAAAGCAGGCACGGGCTAACAGTGTAACCCAAATTTTCCTGAAATTTAGTAAATTGTCACTCTTCCAAAACAATGTTGATGAGGCATCTGCGTCAATCCCATACACCGAGAACCAGCAGGATGAAGCAAGTTCTTTTCTGCCTCCCAAGTGTTGTTCTCAGGCTTACAAATTGAATCATTCCATTTCAGATAAGATAAGATAATCCTTTAATAGTCCCACCAAGGGGAAATGCAGTGTGTTACAGCAGCATAGATAATGCAATACAAATACAATATATACAAAAGCTCCGAGGTAGAGGCATTACAGTGACAGTAGGTACAGATAAAAGGGTACAGGTAAGAAAGTAGTGGAAGGCATACCACATCTTAAAGATCTTTCAGTTCTATGTATGGGATGATCTCCGCTTAGGTCGGTGTTGGTTATACAGCCTAACCGCGGTGGGGAGGAAAGACTTCCGATAGAGCTCCTTCTCACACTTAGGGTGGAGCAGTCGGTCACTGACAGTACTGCCCAGCGCGATCACAGTCTCATGCATGGGATGGGACTTCTTCTTCTGCATGGAGCTCACCACGGACAGTATCCTTCTGTCACCCACCACCTGCACTGGATCCAGTGGGCTCCCCAGGACAGAGCTGGCCCTTCTAATCAGCTTGTCGAATCTACTCCTATCCCTGGTTGATATACTGCTCCCCCAGCAGGCCACTCTGAAGAAGATGGCTGATGCCACTACCGAGTTGAAAAAAGTCCTAAGACGTGCCCCCCGGATTCCAAAGGCTCTCAGCCTCCTAAGCAGGTAGATCCTGCTGTGGCCCTTCCTGTACAGGGCCTCCATATGATCTGCCCAGTCCAGCTTATTATTCTCGATGCCCGTCCCCAGGATGTCCACTGGTTTAGGAGGGCATCTGCATTTACAGAAGTCCACCACCATCTCCTTGGTCTTCCCAGCATTAATCCTAAGGTGGTTCCGCTGGCACCAGTCCACAAAATCCCGGTTCAGTTCTCTGTACTCCCTCTCATCATTGTCTGTGATGAGGCCTACTATTGCAGTCGTCAGAATACTTCTGTAGGTAGCAGCTAGATGAGTTGCACCTAAAATCTGCAGTGTACAATGTGAAGAGGAAAGGGGCAGGGGAACTGTACCCTGAGGTGCCCCCGTATTACAGATCACGGTGTCTAACACAGTCTCTCACATACTGAGGTCGGTTTGTGAAGTAGTCTAGGATCCAGTTGGAGAGGTGGTGGTCCACTCCAGCAAGGCCCAGCTTGTCACACAGTACCCCGGGCTGTATGGTGTTAAAAGCACTGGAGAAATCAAAGAACATTATTCTCACCGTGCTCCCTGGTTTCTCCAGGTGAGACAGAGCCCTGTGCAGAAGGTGGATGATGGCATCATCTACCCCAATGCCCGGCCGATAAGCAAACTGGAGAGGGTCCATAGCGGGGCTCACTAGAGGGCGGAGATGTGTGAGAACCAATCTCTCTAAGACCTTCATTAAGTGGGATGTCAATGCTACAGGCCTATAGCCATTAAGGTCCATCGGATGAGGTGTGTTTGGAACTGGTACAACACAAGATGATTTCCACAGTTGTGGTACTATTCCCAGCTTCAGGCTCATATTGAACATATATGTAATAATACCACACAGCTGGTCCCCGCAAGTCTTAATTAGCACTGATACCATCTGGCCCTGCAGCCTTCCCCGTCTTGATCTTTCTCAGTTGCTTTCTCACCTAGGCACAAGTGAAGATCAGACTGTAGCCAGATGACTACTTGCTAGATTTCAGAACATATTCTAGCTTTTTCAGCTGACAAGTCAAGCACGCTGATAGTGTGCCCCAATTTTTTCTTCAATTTCAATAGTTGTAACTTTGTTTTATTTTCTTATTATGCCAATAATCAACCCCAGTACCAGCACAATGTAGGTGCTGCGTTCTGCTATCATAAAAGGATAGTTTTTGTTGGCTTTTTTTTTTTTTTTAAAAAAAGCCAATTTTTCATCACTTTTCAAGTGGCTCAAAGCAACAAAATTGTCTCCCAAATAACAATAAGCCTGTAGCACTAACCAATCAACAAAACAGGCTTATTTTTCTACAAAGCCAAAATTTTGGGGTTTTTTTGGTTTTTTTGTTCTTTTGCTGCCATGTATGACTAAAACCCTCATGGAAGCACTTTTCCCCAATAATATTTTAATTTTGGAGCATTTCAAATTTCTGTATGTGTAAAAGTGAGTGTCAGTGCAGTGTATGGTTAAACTCTGAGTTAAACCTCTGCTTACCATGTTTTTCCAAAAAGACAAATGTCACTGTTATTGTAAAAGAACTTTGGCTGTGTTTGACTTAGCTAGAAATTGGATAGATATGTTCCTAGGAGCCATAAGAGTATTCTACACGGTTTTATAGATATAGTCCTAGGAGCCCTAAGAGTGTTCTACACTATGTTTTATAGATAGGATCCTAGGAGCCCAAAGAGTATTCTACACTGTTTTATAGATATATAGTCCTAGGAGCCCTAAGAGTGTTCTACACTATGTTTTATAGATAGGATCCTAGGAGCCCTAAGAGTATTCTACACTATGTTTTATAGATAGGTTCCTAGGAGCCCTAAGAGTATTCTACACTATGTTTTATAGATAGGTTCCTAGGAGCCCTAAGAGTATTCTACACTATGTTTTATAGATAGGATCCTAGGAGCCCTAAGAGTATTCTACACTATGTTTTATAGATAGGTTCCTAGGAGCCCTAAGAGTATTCTATACTATGTTTTATAGATATATAGTCCTAGGAGCCCTAAGAGTATTCTATACTATGTTTTATAGATATATAGTCCTAGGAGCCCTAAGAGTATTCTATACTATGTTTTATAGATATATAGTCCTAGGAGCCCTAAGAGTATTCTACACTATGTTTTATAGCTATATAGTCCTGGGAGCCGTAAGAGTGCTCTACACTGTATTTTACAGATAGGTTCCTAGGAGCCCTAAGAGTATTCTACACTATGTTTTATAGATAGGATCCTAGGAGTACTAAGAGTGTTCTACACTATGTTTTATAGATAGGTTCCTAGGAGCCCTAAGAGTATTCCACGCTATGTTTTATAGATAGGATCCTAGGAGTCCTAAGAGTATTCTACACTATGTTTTATAGATAGGATCCTAGGAGTCCTAAGAGTATTCTACACTGTTTTATAGATATATAGTCCTAGGAGCCCTAAGAGTGTTCTACACTATGTTTTATAGATAGGTTCCTAGGAGCCCTAAGAGTGTTCTACACTATGTTTTATAGATAGGTTCCTAGGAGCCCTAAGAGTATTCTACACTGTTTTATAGATATATAGTCCTAGGAGCCCTAAGAGTGTTCTACACTATGTTTTATAGATAGGTTCCTAGGAGCCCTAAGAGTGTTCTACACTATGTTTTATAGATAGGATCCTAGGAGCCCTAAGAGTATTCTACACTATGTTTTATAGATAGGTTCCTAGGAGCCCTAAGAGTATTCTACACTATGTTTTATAGATAGGATCCTAGGAGTCCTAAGAGTATTCTACACTATGTTTTATAGGTAGGTTCCTAGGAGCCCTAAGATTATTCTACACTAGATAGGTTCCTAGAAGTCTTGGGGCTCCTAGGAACCTATCTATAAAACATAGTGTAGAATACAGTTTTCTCTCAGTTTTCTCTGCTTTTCGGATTTCTTTAGGGGATCTGTTTGTATTGTTGGACATTTCTGTCTCCTGGGCTTTGCTGAGGTGTCTGGTTCACTAACTCTTCTTCCTTCTTCTGTATCATCCTGTTCCTGGTATAGCTCTCGATCCCTTAGATACAAACACTATCCATTACATCCGTTTCCCTTCTGCTAGTAACTTCTCTCCATTAGATTAATGCATGTTATCCCCTTTGGGTTTGTTACACTGATCTATGGGCTATTGCTAACATACTGTATGTGATTATGTATATGCTCTACCTGTATCCTCTCTGATGTGATATTACCCGTTTATCTCCACACCTGTCTCTTCTTCCCTGCCTACTACCTGATTCCCTTTTTCATTCTAATAGTACTTTTTTTCTTCATCTGCTACCTTCATTCCCCCGTCACTCAAACTACCTGGTGTCCCCTTTTCTATTCTAGTATAACCTATTTCCTTCAGCTGCTTACTGCTATTCCCCCTGTCACACAGACAGTACATTCTCACACTGGCCATGCCCGCAGTGTCCTTATAGGTATTACCGGAACACCATCTTATCTACTTTCTCCTTATGGGAGGATGCGTGCACCCCTATGAACGTGGCTCCACATAACAGCTACTTATCTGTCTCCTTTTTTTCTTTGATTCTATGTGACTTCTCCTCCTTCCTTCTGTTCCTCTCTTTACCTTTACAACTATTGGACTTCCTCCTTCACTTTCTTCTGCCTGCCTCATTCCCTATACACCCTCATTGTCTATTCTATACGGTATCTATGTTTTCCTCTTATACTGTAGTTCCCAAGTGGGCTCTCAGCAGAGTATGGTAATATAATTATACGCGGCTCATCTGCGCACTTATACGTCTAGATAGGATACATACATTGTGGATAAATTTATGGCACATTGGTGGCGATTTCGTAATCTGTTTTTTGCAACAATAAAAGCTCTTTCACTGCGTTAAAAGAAGTGAGTGCTGTGGTATTACTACACTTGTAACTGGATTGGAGAATCGTACCGCATCGCACCACCTTATATGAGGACACTGCGGCACCTCTGACCTTCTCATACTCATGACCTGCCTTCTCCAATTACCCGTCTACCTTTTTCCCCTGAACACCCCCATTATTGTGTGACGTAGTAAAAGAATGACTCAGACACTCAAGGAGTCTCAACCTTTTATTGACAAATATTCCACTAACACAAGATGTCTCCGCTGTATTTTTCATTGTTTAAGTAAGAGGCCAGGTTGAAGATGATGTCGAGATATTCCGTCCAGTTCACCTCGTGGTCTCCGTTTTCATCGGCCACTTCATAAATTCTTTTGAGAAGCCAATCATTTTCCCCACTTCTCTGCAGAGAGACAGGTAGAGTGTTACTGAGTGCCACAACATTCACTATATACAGTGTTATACACCAGTACTGGGGGCGGGGCTGTGACAACGTCTCATCAGTGACCTGGTCATCATCATCATCATCAAGTACAAACCACACCTTAAAGGGGTATTCCAATGATCATAATCATTTTTAAATTTGTAGATAATTAAAAGTTAAACATTTTTGCAAATATAAGTAATTATCATTTTGCAGCGTTTTATAGATTTTTTTCTAAATATCTTGTGGTCACAAGTTATTGTCTTGATCGGTTACCAGCAGATACGACCACCAATGCAGGACCTTTCTAAGGTCAGGAAATCAGCCACAATTTTCTTTATTGTGGCCGGGATATCTTCTGATACATGTAGTGTCTGTGCCTGATAACCCGGCTACAATGAGAAAATCATAGTTGGATTCCTGTTAAGTTCCAGACCATAGAAAGTTTCTGCATTTGTGGCCGTATCCATTAGCAACCGATTAAGAAAACAGAAGTCACCACTAACATAGTTAGAGAAAATCTTTAAAACTCTGCAGAATTTTTAACTACTTATATTTGCAAAAATGTTTAACATTTAATTATCTACAAATACCCCTTTAACTTGGCTTAAAACATAAAGGAGAATACTCTTAGGGCTCCTAGGAACCCATCTATAAAACATAATGTAGAATACTCTTAGGACTCCAGGACTATATATCTATAAAACATAGTGTAGAACACTCTTAGGCCTCCTAGGTACCTATCTATAAAACATAATGTAGAATACTCTTAGGACTCCAGGACTATATATCTATAAAACATAGTGTAGAACACTCTTAGCTCTCCTAGGACCCTATCTATAAAACATAGTGTAGAACACTCTTAGCTCTCCTAGGAACCTATCTATAAAACATAGTGTAGAACACTCTTAGGGCTCCTAGGAACCATCTATAAAACATAGTGTAGAATACTCTCAGGGCTCCTAGGATCCTATCTATAAAACATAGTGTAGAACACTCTTAGGGCTCCTAGCTACATCAGCAGCAGTACAGGAAATGGAAGATGATGATAATGGGAGACCTGCCTGACCTGACAGCTGAAAAAGCAAGAATATTTCCTGACATGGAAAGGATTTTATGGCTCTGAGAACAACACTCAGAAGGCAGAAAGGAATCCGGAAGATTCTGCCAGTTATCTCTGTACAGGAGAAAATTTCACATCAACATCGTGTTGACGTACAAACAATTGATAAAATTCTTAGAACAATTTGGGGTGCGCTATCAGAATGCCTGACCTGGCTGCCAGCTGAAAAAGCTGGAGTATCTTCCAAAAGTGATCATTGTCCCTGTGGTTTGCTGCATGTGGTTATCATTCACCATATTCTGCTGCTAAAACTGATGCTCCAGCCCAGCACATGTGCACTTCACCTTACAACCATGAAATGAGGGAGGAGGAATGGAACCAATGGCTTGCTCTGGTGAAATTGTGGGTTAGAAGTGGTCCAATGTGGAGGAACCGGAGAAGGTAGATGGGTCCCACCTGGTGGTGAAACTGTGCCTGCCCTGCACCTGTGAGGTGATGTCAGTACTAGAAAGCATCGGGTCTTGCTGCGTTTCTAGACTGTGTCCTCTGATGCTCAAAACATTGACCCAGTGGGCCATAACAGCTAATGTATTGTCCACGTATTGAGACCAGCCAGATGACTGGGTGCAGATTGTGCGAAGGAGGAGGATGAAAAGCATATAAAGATGATAATAATGAATGATAATATGATGATGACCACCATGTGCTATGTGTTGAATGGATGTGGCCTGCCTACATAAATGAACATGGGGAGAAGGAATGGAAAGGTCTTGCTCACTTCGTGCAATTACTATTTCAACTTTGCCAAATATGCTGTTGACGTCGCTTCATGTGAGTACGGAGAGACCTCATTCCTACACGTGTGCCTGCACCCCCATGGTCAATTATCTGTTTGCAGATCTTGCACCTTGACATCTACTTGTTGTTTGGCAATGTACAAAACAAATTCAGGAGATGACCACACGTAGGTGCTACCACCAAAACCAAAAAGGTGTCTGCCATTGCCAACGCACCCCGAGCTAGCCTTAGAACTTCCCCAGGCAGGACTTTTGGATGTTGGGACTGGCAAACTATTGCAGCTGCCACGACCCTCTTAGTAACAATTAATTCTCTAAACTGTGCTCTGTATGAAGCAGAGAGATGGATCACAGATCTCTTTGCATGTCCACCATTACAGCAACTAAAGGCTGATCACAAGTGTACAAGCTTTTTATAGTCCATATGACATCAGCACTGTAAGGTCCACCTACCACTGTCTATTGGCTGACATCACAGAAAGTGTCTGAGTCATTGCACATATGTCTGATCTGTATTTCCTGGTTATAAACATGGCTGCGGCCATTTTCTTGTAGTGTGGCCATTTTGTTCATCAAAAAAAATCACGGTTGTTTCGTTTGGTTAAAAACTGAACAATTTGGAATATTGTGGACGAACCAGGGCCTGTTACAAACCAATTCTCTCATCTCTAGTAGGGAACCCTTAATGACTGGGCAGGGGTACTTACAATCATTCCTGGGAACTCTACTGTGACCATTTTGAGGAACTTGTTCTTGCTGAGGGTCTGCTTGTTTCCAACCTCATTTGCATTTTTATTGAAGGTCTTCAAAATATTTATCATAGAGTCTTTTGAATAAATATCCTGAGGATAGAGCACAAACATACAGTCAATGGAAATGGAGCCAATGCCAGAAGACATCCTGTATATGGTTCCAAGCACTAGAGATAGGTGGCGCTATATCAGTCTTCTGTAGTAACTGTGGACAGATTAGCATTGCACTGTATGGTGTCTTTATCTACAATAGAGGAACCATGTAAAATTAACATCTCTTTTACCTTGCTTTCTCATTTCCTTTGATAATTGTGACAGTGTCATACACTATATTTGATAGATATATAGTCCTAAGAGCCCTGACAGTGTCATACACTATGTATTATGGATATATAGTCCTAGGAGCCCTGACTGTGTCATACACTATGCATTATAGATATATAGTCCTAGGAGTCCTGATAGTGTCATACACTATGTTTTATAGATATATAGTCCTAGGATCCCTGACAGTGTCATACACTATGTATTATAGATATATAGTCCTAGGAGCCCTGACAGTGTCATACACTATGTATTATAGATATAGTCCTAGGAGTCCTGACTGTCATACACTATGTATTATAGATATATAGTCCTAGGAGCCCTGACAGTGTCATACACTATGTATTATAGATATATAGTCCTAGGAGCCCTGACAGTGTCATACACTATGTATTATAGATATAGTCCTAGGAGTCCTGACTGTCATACACTATGTATTATAGATATATAGTCCTAGGAGCCCTGACAGTGTCATACACTATGTATTATATATATATATATATATATATATATATATATATATATATATATATAGTCATAGGAGCCCTGACAGTGTCATACACTATGTATTATATATATATATAGTCCTAGGAGCCCTGGCAGTGTCATACACTATGTTTTATAAATATACAGACCTAGGAGCCCTGACAGTGTCATACACTATGTTTTATAGATATATAGTCTTAGGAGCCCTGACAGTGTCAAACAATATGTATTTATATATATATATATATATATATATATATATATATATATATAGTCCTAGGAGCCCTGACAGCATCATACACTATGTATTATAGATATATAGTCCTAGGAGCCCTGACAGTGTCATACACTATGTATTATAGATATATAGTCCTAGGAGCCCTGACAGTGTCATACACTATGTATTATAGATATATAGTCCTAGGAGTCCTGACAGTGTCATACACTATGTTTTATAGATATATAGTCCTAGGAGTCCTGACAGTCCTGGTATATGGTTTATCATATCATGCAGTGGATATACAGTGTTGTGAAAAAGTATTTGTCCCTTACAGATTTCTTTTGTTTTTGCTTTTTTGTCATACTTACACTTTTCAGATTATCAAACAAATTTCAACCTCAGACAAAGATAACCTGAGAGGGGCCTTTGTGTTCTTTTGGCCATCAGTGGATTCTGCCTTGGAACTCTCCCATGGATACAATTTCTCCCCCCATCTCTTTCTTATTGTTGAATTATGAACACTCCTTAACCACTTCCGGACCGCCCATAGACTATATACGGCCGGAAGGTGGTTGTCTATTTCTGCAAGGACGTACCAGTATGAAATCGGTATGAAATCGTGTAGCTGCCTAAACTGGGAGCCGGGTGTAAGTTCAGCTGGAGCTCCCAGAAAGAAGGCATGGAAGGTTTATTACCTTCCCTGCCTTCCCGATCGCTGTGTATAAAGCGCTCAATGAGTGTAGTATACAGCGCTATGGGCGCCACCATGTTGTGGCTCCCCTCTGACCTGGCAGTCACATGATCCGCTGGGATCAGTGTCTGTAAGAGCTGCTTGTTCCTACAGGATCCAGATCAGCTCTATAGTAACAGGCAGGAAGATGTATTCCTCCTGCAACTGGTGCTAAATGTACCAGCCGCAGTTACAGGGGAAATCAGCCTCCCCCACAAAACAAAGTGATCAGATGTCACCAAAGGTCTAATATGACCTTATGGGGACACAATGTAAAAAAAAAAAAAAAAAAAAAAAATAGAAAAGTTTAAAAAATGTAAATAAAATAATTTTAAAAATAAATTAAATAATACGTCAATAACACGCCCTTATTAAAGGTTATAGCCCCAACCCCGACGACACCATACAAAATAAAAATTACCGTAACAGAGGAAAAAATGTTTTATAAAGTTTTTTAGTAGCACTTTGTGTTTATTAAATTAAAAAAAAAAAAATGACAAGTGAAAAACGGACACGTTTTCCCTCCTCTTTTGTTTATATTTTCCCGGATATAAAAAAAAAATTAAAACACATGCAAAAATAAAAACAACATATAAATAAAGCCCTATGTGTCACCGAAAAAAGAAGAAGAAATTAGTTGAATAACGCAAACGATAAAAATGTCATAGCCCTCAAAACCACACATACAGTTCAAAAAAACCCGAAAATGTGTCTGGTCCTGAACCAGAAAGTGGCCCAGAACTGAAGTGGTTAAACTGAGGCAAGTGAGGCCTGCAGAGCTTTAGATGTTGTTCTTTGTGACTTCCTTAAAGAGTGTTTGAGGAGGTCTTGGAATAATTTTAGTAGGCTGGGCACTCCTGGGAAGGTTCACCGCTGTTCGATGTTTTCTCCATTTGTGGATAATAGTTCTCACTGTGGCTGGCCAGAGTCTGAGTATACTTGGTATGCGAGAAACAAGAAATAAGATCTAAATAGAACCAATTATTGCAACATCTGGTTTAAGGAAAGAATCAGGGAACCCACTTAACTAGATCCCTATAGAGCCCATTCATGAGAGTGGATTCCAGTCACTAAGCTTTGATTGTAATGTTTGGTACTCCCTTATCTTTTAGAGATGCTCCACTGTGATAGATCCATAAGAAATAAAAATACACCACTGAACCCCCACCGAAGAACACACACACAATAAATACAATCTTTCACTAAATTAGTCTACAACTCTAACCTGAATTTACACTTACTATAAAGAGATCTCTACAGGAGCAACAAAGATTTCATTTATAATGTGGTCTATTAGGCTATCAAAGATTGATTAATGTCATAAGACCTTTACTTGCTCATGCAGTGTAATTCTATAGCTAGTAGGATTAGTCTTGTTCTCAGGTGTCTCTCTCTGATTAGCAAAATGTGTAGAAAGATTGTAAAAGCAAGTGTAGTGTTTCTACCAAAGTGACAGAAATCCAGTCACTTAACAGCTGTATCTCCTAACCTTATATAAGGCTAAACCCCATCACATATATGGACAGTCACCTATAGTACCATAGTATATAAAGTTATCACAGCAGAGCATACCTGAACACAGTTCAATGTAAAATTATTAGCATGAAATAATCCAGCTAAAGAAATATATTATCTTTACTTCTCCACAATCCAGTAACATCTCTACTGAACAGTGCATCACTAGATAAGAAATCAAATACTTCAGCATAGCTCAGAGGAGCCCCTATTAGAGGAACCCCTATTAGAGGAGCCCCCTATTAGAGGGACCCCTATTAGAGGAGCCCCTATTAGAGGAGCCCCTATTAGAGGAGCCCCTATTAGAGGAGCCCTATTGGGCAGATGAAATCCTATTAGAGGAGCCCCTATTAGATGAACCCCTATTAGAGGACCCGCTATTAGAGGAGCCCCTATTAGAGGAACCCATATAAGAGGAGCCCCCAGTAGCAGTAGTGGGCACATGGCTACATTCAGATAAGGTCAAGTCTCTTACTTGGGGATACAGCAGTTGAAAAATCTCTTTTCCTGTCACTTTAGCTTCGGAGAACATTGGAAGTAGCACTATGAACAGCAGAGCTCTCATCTTCACCTGATAGAAGGCTTTTGGCTGAAAGATCGCAAAGAAGCAGACAGCTGGTCAATTGCAAATTATACTGATAGATCCCTCCTGTGACACAGCTCATTTATAGAAAGCTCTGATCAGAAGGGGGTGGTGGAAACTTTTTGCGGTGGTAGACGTGGATGCAGGTAGACTTGCCCTGTTTCTTGTTTGCTGAGGATGTCATCAGCAATATTTGGATAGACTCCACCCATCTGGGTTGAGAGGAATTGGCAAGATGTTGTCTGGTCACAATAAATTGCCAGCACGTAGACATTGTTATAGATGCATGGTGTCCTGGTCAGGTGGCAAAGCGAAGACCTGTATATGTAAATCAGTTAGTATCTGATGTAACTCATGACAATTGTGAGGACATTATAGCCCAGTCTTAGAAACTAAAGGGTGACAAGTTCAGAGGTTTGCAGTGTGTGCCTTGTAAATATCAGTGCCAGATATAATGCTTGACTACATTTTATCTCTGTTTGTTCACAGATTTTAGCACCTGTAATAGGATCATCGTGTTTCCCCCCAGGTGAAGCATTGGTGACACATATTAGGATATGTTGCTGTGCTTGGTATAAAGTATCTACAGTTTATTCTGCCTGCCATAGTTTTATAGTTCCGGACTAGTCCGACTGCTGCTATGTGTACTAGTACTATAGATATTAATGTGTTATGATGACTGGAAGCCTTATTATTATAGTCATGGCCAGTTCTCTGAGATATTTGTACATAATATATCCACATGTACCTTCTTTTTCTGTGTTCCCCTTTTTTTTCCTCCAGATATTTCTATGTTTTTAACATAATTGATGTTCAATAAAGATGCATTATGTGTTCAGGTCTCTGCGCCACCCTCTGCTCGCACGCTGCGGCGTAGGAGGCGTCCTCAGTTTGATTCTTTGCTTAGGATTCTGGATGCTTAGTCTGAACACGGTCCTAGTTCCCTTGCTGTGTAATGTGGATTTCCAGCCACACCCGTGTTCTGAGAATTGTTTCTCTCTGGACCACATAGAGTTAATCTTTACTTTGCCTGTGTGATTGACAGCCTGTGTGCCGGTTATTGCACTGACTTTGCCTGCTTTCTTTGTACCTTTGATTATTACCTTGCTATTATCTCTGACCTTTGGCTTGCCTTGTGACTACTCTCTTGGATTTCGATTTGGTACCATGTTTACTTCTCTGGTTGTGACCCCTGGTTGTTTACCATTCTTCTCTGTTGTCTTGTTCTGTGTGTCACTTACCCAGTATAGGGCTTGTCTTCAAGTTGTCCTTTTACCGTTTAGGGTAAACTGAGGCAATAGGAAGGGACAGTGGCTGGGGTGAGATTAGGGCTCACTTGTCTCTGTCCTTCCTCCCAGACCGCTGCAGTAGTGTCAGGGTTGCTACATCTGGCAAGACCCTAACAGAATAACCGGCCCATAACATTCTGCCATTTCTTCCCATAGGATCAGTATGGATCCTATTCAGGGCCTTGCGGCCAAGTTGGAAGGTTTGGCAGGCCTGGTAACTGAGCTTGCTAAACAGGTGCAGACCCTTACTGATGCTGCTGCAGCATCCCCAGTTGTTTCTGCCCCTTTTAGGGTTAAGATGCTATTCCCAGACCGTTTCTCGGGGGACCGAAAAAAAATTTGAGACTTTCCGGGAGTTTTGTTGCTTGTATTTCTGGATTAATCCACACGCATCCCAGGCCCAAATGGTGGGAGTAGTTATATCCCTCCTACAGGGGGATCCACAAGCTTGGGCCCTTAAACTCCCTCCTGGGACTGAGGAGTGGATTGACTTTGAAAAAATTTTTTTGTCCCTGGGGTCTGTCTATGCTGAGCCAGACCACATTGGGCTGGCAGAATTGCAAATCTTCTCAATGCAGCAAGGCAAATGCTCTGCCGAGGAATATTGCGCAGAATTCCGCAAGTGCAGTGTAACTGCAGGTTGGTGTGAGTCAGCTCTAAAGGCCCACTTTAAACAAGGCCTGTGTGATCGTGTTAAGGAGGTCTGGGTTTGTCACCCAGATCCTCCCACTCTTGAGCAGGCCATGACTTTGGCTGTCCGTATTGACTGTAGGATCCAGGAAAATGTTAAAGAGAGAATAGGGTTTGCTTCTTCCAAGTTTTCTGTCTCTCCCTCTCTCTCTCCTGAAAAACCTGCTATTTCTCCCATGACTCCTGGTGAGGAACCAATGCAACTGGGAACTATGGACGCCAAGGCTCGACGAGAGCATCGTCTCAGGAACAACCTCTGCCTGTACTGTGGTGCTTCCGGTCATTTCATCCATGACTGCTCGAGCAGACCTCGCAGACCAGCAGAAAAGTTTCAGTGTGAGTGGTAGTCGGAAGAACTAAATGTTTGCCTTGCCCACCAGTGTCTGTGGATGTGCAAATAGATCCTGAATTTAAGGCAGATAAAATATTGAAGCCCTCTAAAACCAGTTTGTTTGGTGAGGGTCCGGTGGCCCCCTCACAAAAGGGGGGGGTATTGTTATGTCTCTGCTTGTTCAGGTCTCTGCGCCACCCTCTGCTCGCACGCTGCAGCATAGGAGGCGTCCTCAGTTTGATTCTTTGCTTAGGATTCTGGATGCTTAGTCTGAACACGGTCCTAGTTCCCTTGCTGTTTAATGGATTTCCAGCCACACCCGTGTTCTGAACATTGTTTCTCTCTGGACCGCATTGATTTAATCTTTACCTTGCCTGTGTGATTGACAGCCTGTGTACCTATCAGGTCTGGGGCTGGGCCTAGACTTCCTATATACGGGATGTCACTTTCACAGCAAGTTGTCGGTTATTGCACTGACTTTGCCTGCTTTCTTTGTACCTTTGATATTTACCTTGCTATTATCTCTGACCTTTGGCTTGCCGTGTGACTACTCTCTTGGATTTTGATTTGGTACCACGTTTGCTTCTCTGGTTGTGACCCCTGGCTTGTTTACCATTCTTCTCTGTTGTTTGTCTTGTTCTGTGTGTCAATTTACTCAGTATAGGGCTCGTCTTCAAGTTGTCCTTTTACCGTTTAGGGTAAACTGAGGCAATAGGAAGGGACAGTGGCTGGGGAGAGATTAGGGCTCACTTGTCTCTGTCCTTCCTCCCAGACCCCTGCAGTAGTGTCAGAGTATTGCTACGTCTGGCAAGACCCTAACATTATGTTCTTTTTTACTTGTGCTTTCCTGTTACTTTTTAGGGTTTGAATCTATTTCTAAATTATTTACGGGATTCCGATACAGTCTTTATATTATGCACGCAATTTTGCAGGTTGAGAGTTTATTGTAATAGGATGGAAAGTTATACCCCTAGGTCTGCCATAATTGATGTCTTACCTGTCCTGTGAAGTGTGTACCCTGATCACTGACTATAATCTCTGGGAACCAAATGCTACAGATAATTCCTGACAGTATTTCTTTGCTGTAGCTTGGGCTGTTGCCTTCCTGACTAGCCACGTGAGGATTTTCACGCACCACCAACTAATACCAGTGAATAGATCTGCCACTGTATCAGTCTCCCTGTGTCATGTTCCATTTACTGTACTGCTGATGGTGCCTGCTACTCGTAAGCAGCTGCACATCATCTCCTGCCACCTGTTATATTGTATTATCCCATACTGTACTGCCACTGAGGTTGTCGCAGCTACCACCACCTCCCCCTATCAGCCAAGTGTCTCCTGTGGCTTCTTCATCATGTTTTCTCATTACATAGTGTTATAGTCATAGTGTTTGCATAATAAAAAAAAATAAAAATACAATTACAATACACTTATATATACAATACAATTCAATTTTCAAGGACATACTGCCACAATTTACATTTTTTTTTTTATGTTCTTAATTTTGCGCCTGTACTGCTACATTGTTAGCATAATAAAAACTGCATAGCCACATTGTATCTGCCACTACCACTATGTTGGTGCAATATGTGGCACACTAATTTTACTCAAATTTTGTAGTTGCCACTGCCACATTACTGTCATAGTAACAACTAAAATTAATAATAAAGCCCTATTACTACTAGAAACGCCAGCCCCATATTGGGGAGCATTCTATTCTATTCTATTCCATTCTATTCTATGCTATTCTATTCTATTCTATTCTATTCTATTCCATTCTATACTATTCTATTCTATTCCATACTATTCCATTCTATTCTATTCTATTCTATTCTATTCTATTCCATTCTATTCTATTCTATACTATTCTATTCTATTCTATTCTATTCCATACTATTCCATTCTATTCTATTCTATTCTATTCTATTCTATTCTATTCTATTCTATTCTATTCTATTCCATTCTATTCTATACTATTCTATTCTATTCTATTCTATTCTATTCTATACTATTCCATTCCATTCTATTCTATTCCATTCTATACTATTCCATTCTATTCTATTCCATTCTATTCTATTCTATTCTATTCTATTCCATTCCATTCCCATAAAGTGAGACATTGCGATTTAAAAACAAGACACAAACTTCTTCATTACTTTTCAGCCACAAACATTGTCATTGATTTTCTTTCTAAATTGAAATCCGTTTTCTCTGAGAAATTCTCAAAATCTCCAAATTTTTGTATATAACCATTACTTTTTTCAGTATAACCAGCAGGTGAATATAAATAACACATCCAGGCTTCATGTCCTCACACAGGCAACTTTTTAATGTAAAAAAAAAAAAAGCATAAAAATGAAATGTGACAGCACAGTATTTGGTTAGCTACTTCCGTACCGCAATGAAACTTTTTAGGTTTGGGGTTCAGTAAAGATATTCCATGTGGGGGGGCAGTAAGAGGGGCCCCAGTCAAAAGTTTTCTATGGGGCTCTGTCTGTGCTAGTTACTCCCCTGCTGGTTCCCACTATTTATTGTTCCTGGACATTGTTTCTGGCACCTTCTCATGAGCCCTTGTCCTGCTCCTGGGGTCTTCTGTCTCCACCCATGGCCATGGTCTCTAAGCTCTTCAGTTCTAGCCAGGGGTGAACCTAGTCTCTCTGCTGCATGAGGCAAACTATAGAAATTCGCCTCTGCAATAAAGACCAAAGATAGACCGCAGTCATCTCCTAGTGGATTGGAAGCCCAGGCAGCAGTGATTACTTGTATAGGAGCAGCACTGCAGCTCTCCAGAGTCACAACTATGCCGTGGACAGGGCTGCTGCGTCATGTCTACTACCTGAATAGTAGCGGTGCTACATGCACTTCAGGTCCACTAACAGCTTCCAACACTGGAGACTGCCGAAACAGCTGGTCTTTGTGGTGTCCAGGTATCAGACCCCTGAAGATGAAATACTGGTGGCCTATACTGTGGAAGCCTCAATGTTACTGGAAAATGGGAGTGAACTAGAATACAAGAACTGAATTATAATATTGTGTCTAGATGGGACAGAACACATCAAGGGTTACATAAAATGGACTCACAACATCTAGGACCTGCATACAATGTATCATTAGTAAATACACCATGGATACAATATGTATAACCCATGTATTATGGATCATTATACTGGATAGGAGATTATAGTACAGTAGGTGGACACATAGTTCTCCTCCATCTGCTTAATGCAGGGTTCTCATCTTCCTTTATACTCCTGATGTCTTGCAGGGTTCCTCACCTTTCTTTATACCCTGATGTCTTGCAAGGTTCCTCATCTTCCTTTATACCCTGATGTCTTGCAGGGTTCCTCATCTTCCTTTATACCCTGATGTCTTGCAGGGTTCCTCATCTTCCATTATACCCTGATGTCTTGCAGGGTTCCTCATCTTCCTTTATACCCTGATGTCTTGCAGGGTTCCTCATCTTCCTTTATACCCTGATGTTTTGCAGGGTTCCTCATCTTGCTTTATACCCTGATGTCTTGCAGGGTTCCTCATCTTCCTTTATACCCTGATGTCTTGCAAGGTTCCTCATCTTCCTTTATACTCCTGATGTCTTGCAGGGTTCCACATCTTCCTTTATACCTTGATGTCTTGCAAGGTTCCTCATCTTCCTTTATACCCTGATGCCTTGCAGGGTTCCTCATCTTCCTTTATACCCTGATGTCTTGCAGGGTTCCTCATCTTTCTTTATACTCCTGATGTCTTGCAGGGTTCCTCATCTTCCTTTATACCCTGATGTTTTGCAGGGTTCCTCATCTTGCTTTATACCCTGATGTCTTGCAGGGTTCCTCATCTTCCTTTATACCCTGATGTCTTGCAAGGTTCCTCATCTTCCTTTATACTCCTGATGTCTTGCAGGGTTCCACATCTTCCTTTATACCTTGATGTCTTGCAGGGTTCCTCATCTTCCTTTATACCCTGATGCCTTGCAGGGTTCCTCATCTTCCTTTATACCCTGATGTCTTGCAGGGTTCCTCATCTTTCTTTATACTCCTGATGTCTTGCAGGGTTCCTCATCTTTCTTTATACCCTGATGTCTTGCAGGGTTCCTCATCTTCCTTTATACCCTGATGTCTTGCAGAGTTCCTCATCTTCCTTTATACCCTGATGTCTTGCAGGGTTCCTCATCTTCCTTTATACCCTGATGTCTTGCAGGGTTCCTCATCTTCCTTTATACCCTGATGTTTTGCAGGGTTCCTCATCTTCCTTTATACCCTGATGTCTTGCAGAGTTCCTCATCTTCCTTTATACCCTGATGTTTTGCAGGGTTCCTCATCTTCCTTTATACCCTGATGTCTTGCAGAGTTCCTCATCTTCCTTTATACCCTGATGTCTTGCAGGGTTCCTCATCTTCCTTTATACCCTGATGTCTTGCAGAGTTCCTCATCTTCCTTTATACCCTGATGTCTTGCAGGGTTCCTCCTCTTCCTTTATACCCTGATGTCTTGCAAGGTTCCTCATCTTCCTTTATACCCTGATGTCTTGCAGGGTTCCTCATCTTCCTTTATACCCTGATGTCTTGCAGGGTTCCGCATCTTCCTTTATACCCCTGATGTCTTGCAGGGTTCCTCATCTTCCTTTATACCCCTGATGTCTTGCAGGGTTTCTCATCTTCCTTTATACCCTGATGTCTTGCAGGGTTCCTCATCTTCCTTTATACCCTGATGTCTTGCAGGGTTCCTCATCTTCCTTTATACTCCTGATGTCTTGCAGGGTTCCACATCTTCCTTTATACTCCTGATGTCTTGCAGGGTTCCTCATCTTCCTTTATACTCCTGATGTCTTGCACAGTTCCTCATCTTCCTTTATACTCCTGATGTCTTACAGCTTTCCTCATCTTCCTTTATACCCTGATGTCTTGCAAGGTTCGTCATCCCATTTATTTTTGTTTTGAATTCAAGAAAAGTTTCTCGCACATTTTGCTGTTTCAGTGTTTTTGGATCTTTTGGATAAATGTTTTTAATAGTTACTGAATTACAATTATTATTATTTCATAAGTTTTTGCACTTTTGACAAATATGTCATGTTTATGGACAGACTCAATATTCCCAATTAGAGATGAGCTAATCGAAGCTGACGAAGAGGAATTCGACCCGAATTTCAGGAAATCTTCGATTCGCATCAATTCCAGATTTCCTCACGCTTCGATGTAACAAATCACACAGCTCCGTCGGCGGTTTTAACCCTTTGGATGCCAGTCAAACATGACCGCGGCATCCAAGTGGTTCTGCCATGCTACATGTCCCCATCGACACCCACCGCAGTGATTAAAAATAAAAAAATACTGATACTCACCTGTCCTGGGCTCAGCATCCAGTCCGAAGACTGAGGTCCTGGTCCCCAGGCTTCACTGCTGGGGCCTGTGATTGGGCCCCAGTGGTTATGTGGAGCGCGCCGGCAAAATGATGTCATTACGCCCCCACGTGACCGCTGACCCCCAATCACAGTGACATCTGGGGAGCAGGACTTCAGTCGCAAGGAAGAAGAGGAGCGAGGAGGACACAGACAGCCGGATTCCCAGGAGAGGTGAGGTTAAGGTGAGTATAAGTGTTTGTTATTTTCAATCACTTCCCCTGGGCCTCTGATTATTATACTCTGTGGTCTGAGGAAACCCCACAGTATACTAATAGCACCAGCTCTGGTGGGGGGGGGCTTTTTTTTTTGTCTCCATAGGGGATTGAAGCAGCGATATTCTGATCACTGCTTCAATAGGTATATTCTGCAATACACGTGTATTGCAGTGTATAGGAGGCTGTCAGCCCATGCAGATGCATAGGCTGACAGTCTCCATTCAAGGCAGGATCAACCAAGTATGCGGAGGGACAGCGATGGGACAGACCTGGGGTCACTGCTCAGACCCCAGGCTGCTGAATAGGAGCAGCGGCACCCCCCGAAAACGTCACAGGGGAGCCGATCGGGACCCCAATATATAATAAAATCCTTGAGATGCCGCAGTCAAACATCTCAGGGGTTAACACCCACGATCAGCGCTCAGTTATGATTGGGGGTGTCAGAGGACAGTGTCAGCCGCTACATACGGCTGACACCTGCAAAGCAGGTATCTGGTATAGTAAGGCAATGTCTTACTATTAGGGCGGATGTCGGGAAGGGGTTAACGTGATTCGCCACAAATTAATTCGGATTGAATCAAATTGTTTTGGAAACTTCGGAGAATCGGTCGAATCGAATTTTTGAAAAATCTCTATTCCCAATGTTGACGCTTCTTTTTTAATATTTCTGCTATTCTCTCAGGTATGTTGGACATCTTCTTCTGGTGACAACCTGATCAGTGCTTGGAGTTGATCAAAATTTCAGTGTTTTTGGTCACAGGTTCCCAATGAGATTGAGATCTGGGGAATTTCCTGGCCATATAGAGCAGGCCACAAGAGATGATACCAGTCTGTTTAGGATCACAGAAAATAAATGGTTTCAAACGATAAAACTTAACTTTTAATATTTTAAAAATAAAAATTGCACAAAGGACGTCCACTAATCTACTAAAAGACAGATCAATGTGGTCTGTGCCTGCCTATTCAAAGTTTATTCAGGATTTAAATGTTAGACAGTATTCACACTCTCCAACTTTCCACTGGACCTAGGGTGTAATAAGATACTTTCACCACCCTTAGACTAAGGTTATAGTATCACGGCTGCATCATACAACAGGTCAGTATTTTGTCAGTTGCTCTTAGTGCTAGGAAAACCCAAACACCCGGTCCCCACACACATAATTTGTAAAGCCTCACTGACTAGACTCCTGCACAGCCATGATATACCGCCACAACCCTAGTCTGTAGTATGTACATATGCCAGTAATCTAGGTACAGGTCACAGTAACTTCATTTCCTGTCATTAAAATGTTATAACCATAAGGGAAACTATGATATTCTGACCCTTATACTCAATAAACCCTTATATTGCAGCCATTACTGATATCCCCTATGTTGACTCCAGGGATATACACCTACCATTTCCATTAGTGACTCAAGTTCCACCAACTAATCTCCAGGCTAATCAGACTGCCCCAGTCTCCTGTCAGTCCTTCATGCCCCAAGTGGTATGGCTTGTGGTCAACTAACTCAAAAATAGAAAATAGAAAATAAACTTGCTCTACGCGTTTCCCCTGTGTTATCTATATCAGGTTCATCTTGAGCCAATGCTAATAAACTTATCAGTTTGGTCTAAGCTGCTATAAATTTTTATCAAAAATGCAGTTACAACTGCAGTTCCTGGAGCACTGATGGTGAGCTCCAGTGTATAGAGCACTGATGGTGCGCTCCAGTGTATAGAGCACTGATGGTGCGCTCCAGTGTATAGAGAACTGATGGTGCGCTCCAGTGTATAGAGCACTGATGGTGAGCTCCAGTGTATAGAGCGCTGATGGTGTGCTCCAGTGTATAGAGCGCTGACGGTGCGCTCCAGTGTATAGAGCGCTGATGGTGTGCTCCAGTGTATAGAGCGCTGATGGTGCGCTCCAGTGTATAGAGCGCTGATGGTGCGCTCCAGTGTATAGAGCGCTGATGGTGCGCTCCAGTGTATAGAGCGCTGATGGTGCGCTCCAGTGTATAGAGCTCTGATGGTGCGCTCCAGTGTATAGAGCGCTGATGGTGCGCTCCAGTGTATAGAGCGCTGACGGTGCGCTCCAGTGTATAGAGCGCTGACGGTGCGCTCCAGTGTATAGAGCGCTGACGGTGCGCTCCAGTGTATAGAGCGCTGACGGTGCGCTCCAGTGTATAGAGCGCTGACGGTGCGCTCCAGTGTATAGAGCGCTGACGGTGCGCTCCAGTGTATAGAGCGCTGACGGTGCGCTCCAGTGTATAGAGCGCTGACGGTGCGCTCCAGTGTATAGAGCGCTGACGGTGCGCTCCAGTGTATAGAGCGCTGACGGTGCGCTCCAGTGTATAGAGCGCTGACGGTGCGCTCCAGTGTATAGAGCGCTGACGGTGCGCTCCAGTGTATAGAGCGCTGACGGTGCGCTCCAGTGATTTTCACCTCATCTACACAGGCTGCTGATCATCTGGCTGCTGCGTCTCAGCCATTCCGATGATCAAGGGCCAACTGGTAATTTTGTATACTTAACCTCCATTCCTCCATATACCAGGTCATAAACCCAGAGGGGAGATATCCAAAACAGAGTTAAATCCGGATCCATAGTATCCTATCACAACCGTACTCTAAAGGAGTCTGAGGTTAGGTCTAACCCCAGACCGTGACAGCGGATGGATCATAAATCTACCTATCATAGTAGGTATCATAGGAAATTGAACATTAATGATTTGAACTTGAAATTCACAGCGACCATCAGTCAAAACAATATTAATTTCCTGGACCTTAGTATATCAATTGGGAGTGATGGGAATATATCCACCACTTTGTATCGTAAGGAGACAGCAACAAACAATCTCTTGAGGTGGGAAAGCTCCCATCCGAGACCACTTCGTAGTGGGATCCCCAAGGGACAGTTTTTACGTGTACGCAGAAACTGTTCTTCGGTCCAGGAATTCAATGCTCAATCTCAGTTATTAGAACAAAGATTTAGGAGTAGAGGGTACCCGATAAATGTGCTCCAGGATGCTAGACGTTTTGCGACAGAATGTGACAGACAAAGATTACTTATACCAAAAGATGAATCGCCTCCCCAAAATATCATTAGATTAATCGGGACATTTGATCAAGGTTCCAGAATGGTGGTTGACATATTGAGGTCATATTGGGATATCCTGCGACAGGACCCTGATTTAAGGGATAGGGTATCTGAATATCCATCAATCACCTACAGAAGAGGCCGTAACCTCAGAGACAGACTAGTTCATAGTCATCTGGAATCAGAGGAGTCTGGGGGTACCTGGTTGGGGAGTGAAAGACCGGCAGGCACGTTTAGGTGTGGTGGTTGTAGGGCCTGTGAATTTATCTTGAAGGGACGTGAAGTTACGGCGGCAGCTACGGGTAAAAAATATTATACGAGAGATTTCATTAATTGCCGCTCTGTGGGTGTGGTATATGTCGCATCCTGTCCATGCCCAGTGAACTACGTGGGTAAAACGAAAAGGGAATTACGTCGTAGGATATTAGATCATGTGGGATATATCAACAGGAGAGAAGAACGTCCCCTGAGTTTACATTTCTGGAGCAAACATGGAGGTGACCCATCTACATTGAGATTTCAGGGCATTGAGTTAGTACGCAAATCACCACGAGGAGGAGATTGGGATAGGGCAATTTTGAGGAAGGAAGCGGAATGGATATTTAGGTTTAACTGTGTCAAACCTAGAGGCCTCAATGATTTGATATCCTTTGCGCCATTTATTGAAGAAAGATAAATAGGGGTGAGAAATATGGGAGGTGTATCGTGTCATTTATCGCCCCGTATTTAGATGGGTAGACGTTTAGGGGTCTCTCTTCCGTTATCTTTTGCATTGCCTGAATCTAGGTGGTGAGGTACGATTTACAATATAATGTTGTGGTGTTTGATGGGTCGTAGCTATGATGTACGGTAGTTTTGGTACGCAATCAGAGGGTTGAGAAATAGAAAAGAGTTAGAGTTGTAGGGATTGACCATTAGGAGGTATGCAAATGGATCTGAGTGGGATGGTTAGGTTATCTATAGTTTGGGGAACAATAAGGGAGAGCCCACTGTATGTGTACTATGATAGGTAGATTTATGATCCACCCGCTGTCACGGTCTGGGGTTATACCTAACCTCTGACTCCTTTAGAGTACGGGTGTGAGAGGATACTATGGATCCGGATTTAACTCTGTTTTGGATATCTCCCCTCTGGGTTTATGACCTGGTATATGGAGGAATGGAGGTTAAGTATACAAAATTACCAGTTGGCCCTTGATCATCGGAATGGCTGAGACGCAGCAGCCAGATGATCAGCAGCCTGTGTAGATGAGGTGAAGATCAAATGTGAATCAGTAGATTCACCGTCTAGCGCTGGATCACTGTAATTGTTTACATTCAGTGGTCACATGATCGGCAGTCACATGAACACAGTAGAGGACTGAGGTGGACACACCCCCTAGGAGGCGTGATTGGTGGAGTGAGCTAGTGATTTCTATTGGCTCACTGCAGACAGCATTAGGAAAGGGGGTGGCACCGAATGAATGGGCTGACCTTTATAAAGCAGGCAAGGCTCAGTGTGGCGTCGGCTACTCTATACACTGGAGCGCACCATCAGCGCTCTATACACTGGAGCGCACCATCAGCGCTCTATACACTGGAGCGCACCATCAGCGCTCTATACACTGGAGCGCACCATCAGCGCTCTATACACTGGAGCGCACCATCAGCGCTCTATACACTGGAGCGCACCGTCAGCGCTCTATACACTGGAGCGCACCGTCAGCGCTCTATACACTGGAGCGCACCATCAGCGCTCTATACACTGGAGCACACCATCAGCGCTCTATACACTGGAGCGCACCATCAGCGCTCTATACACTGGAGCTCACCATCAGCGCTCTATACACTGGAGCGCACCATCAGCGCTCTATACACTGGAGCGCACCATCAGCGCTCTATACACTGGAGCACACCATCAGTGCTCCAGGAACTGCAGTTGTAACTGCATTTTTGATAAAAATTTATAGCAGCTTAGACCAAACTGATAAGTTTATTAGCATTGGCTCCTGATGAACCTGATATAGATAACACAGGGGAAACGCGTAGAGCAAGTTTATTTTCTATTTTCTATTTTTGAGTTAGTTGACCACAAGCCATACCACTTGGGGGCATGAAGGACTGACAGGAGACTGGGGCAGTCTGAGTAGCCTGGAGATTAGTTGGTGGAACTTGAGTCACTAATGGAAATGGTAGGTGTATATCCCTGGAGTCAACATAGGGGATATCAGTAATGGCTGCAATATAAGGGTTTATTGAGTATAAGGGTCAGAATATCATAGTTTCCCTTATGTTCATAACAGTTTAATGACAGGAAATGAAGTTACTGTGACCTGTACCTAGATTACTGGCATATGTACATACTACAGACTAGGGTTGTGGCGGTATATCATGGCTGTGCAGGAGTCTAGTCAGTGAGGCTTTACAAATTATGTGTGTGGGGACCAGGTGTTTGGGTTTTCCTAGCACTAAGAGCAACTGACAAAATACTGACCTGTTGTATGATGCAGCCGTGATACTATAACCTTAGTCTAAGGGTGGTGAAAGTATCTTATTACACCCTAGGTCCAGTGGAAAGTTGGAGAGTGTGAATACTGTCTAACATTTAAATCCTGAATAAACTTTGAATAGGCAGGCACAGACCATATTGATCTGTCTTTTAGTAGATTAGTGGATGTCCTTTGTGCAATTTTTATTTTTAAAATATTAAAAGTTAAGTTTTATCGTTTGAAACCATTTATTTTCTGTGAGATATGAAGTAATAAGGAATGGTGTAGAACCCTCTGTGAGACAGTCTGTTTAGGAGTAGCTGTCCATTGGCTGTATTGCTGCAGCAGTCTGGCTCACACAGCTCACTGCTATCCTAGTATTTCTAGCACTATCTGGCTGTAATTGTAAATCTGACTACACTTTGTTCTATTTCTCCTACTCCTTTAGGATTATTTAGCTGTGTTACAAGCTTCACTGCACTCATTGCTGTGTATTGCTGAAGACAACTGAGTAATTGCTCTGTATCATGCAGTGACGAATAACACGTCCATCCCCTACATCCACCATCACTGAAAGGACTTGTGTTTTAGCCCACAGCACCCTATATACTGTAAGGTGTCCACCTACCACTGACTATTGGCTGATGTCAGGACCTCACAGTGACTCACAGACACCTCTCTCTTCGGTACTTTTACTGCATGATACATGTGGCATCTGACATTTCAGTTCGTCCGAGACAAATCACCATTTATTCGGTTTCATTAAAAAAAAAAAAAATTTGGAATATGGATGAATCGGTTCAGCCATCTCTTGTGTTGACTCTTATTCTTCACTACTTCCGCATTCTGCCCTGTCATGCTAGCTATCAGCTTCTGGACCAAATCCTGACTACTGACAACCCATTCTTGCCTAATAATTTCTTGGAATTTTATAACAATTTCTGTATTTTTTTGTCCAACTGCTTTTTGAGAATTATTGAGATCTGGTGAGTTCACTGGACATGGATATAAAGGTTCATTGTTTTCTTCACCGAGAAGCTTAGTTATTAATTTTGCCATGTGACATGGTCTCCATCATGCTGGAAAAATCATCGTCCATCACCAAGTTGCTCCTGTATAGTTGGGAGAAGTTTCTCTTAGTGGTTGTTTCTTTATTCATGGCGGTGTTCCTAAGCAAAACTGTTAGTGAGCCCACTGTTCTGGATGAGAAGTCACCGCACATAGGAATGGGCTCAGCATGTTGGCATGACATGGGTCTCGTGGTAACATCTCCTTTTGTTCTCCGGACAATCGCTATGACCTTTTCACCTGTCACCTTTGTTCTATGATCCTTTTCAGGAATGTTCCCCTATGACCTAGATAGTTCTAGTCTGCTGTACATGACATCTGAGTGCTGAACAATGTAATGTCAGGACGTGATGTTCTGTCATTGTGCATTGTCCCCAATATAATGTTCCATGTACCCGGAGCTGCACATTAAGAACAAAAGACGTGTCTGTGGAGGATCAAGGACCGGAGATCCGGGAGTATAATATGGGTCATAACCTATTGGAATAATCATATAGGAAGTAGACAATTACACAGAATGACACCCTGTATTACCTAGGACAGTGCTAAATTTTTCAATTATTATAAATATTATAAAAAGTTTTAAAAATAATCTTTATATTGAAATAAATAATATAAAATTTAAAAAAAAAATTATAACTCTAATATTTAATAATAAAATAAATTGTTAAAAATGACCTTTCCCCATCTCCATCCGGTCATTAATGCACTAGGCTCCCGGCTGTCATGGCCATGGCTCGCCGGCCCCTCGTACATGGGCACCACCATGAAAATGGTGCCTTATATAGCTATGACTGACGTGCTATATGAGGCACCAATCGGTTCAGGCATTAGGAACAGATCTTTATGGTGGCTCAGGAGCGAAGCGGCCACCCTTGCCGCCGGGTCTTTGTGGTATTATACAGCCCTGATCGTGGACATTAAGTCTTGTCTCTTATTTTATTCTAGAACAGGCTGCTATATACAGTTTGTCATAGAAGTGACAGATTGTTTCATTGTGATACATTTTTAATTTTTTTTAATCAAATATATAAATTCATATTTAATATTTTAAAAATTAATAAAATGTCACATTTGCTTTCAGAATATGAATATAAATCATATTCCCTATATAGATAATTTATATATAACAAGTTATAATAAAATGCTTTTACTTGTAATAGATTTATTAAAAAAACAGTAAATAAAATATTCCTTACATTAAAATGTGATAACTTTTACTTTATGGATTACCTTCGTCTAGATCCATCGTCTCTCACAAGTTGCTCATGTTTCCTTTGAAAAAACTAAGATGGTTGCTGTGACGTCTTGTATAATTCCTCTTACTTAGTTTGCGCATGCGTATAATAACTATGGAAATTTATATATAGAATAGTCGGTATTTTAGGCTCACGTGTTAAGCAGTAATCACTTATCTGTCTACAATTATAGGTGCGTTCTGAAAACTTTTTCTATAAAGATTTAAAGTTTTGAATTATTTGTCTCCCATGAGCAAACGTGAGGTGGGAAGAGTGGGCGTAAATAGTTCTCACTCCTTGGTATATTTTACAATTCTAAGTCATTTTCACAGTCCAGGAAATCATTTTATTACAGATTTTTGAATAATTAATTATATAAAAATCTTTTGTAATTTTGGAGTGAGGCGGAGAAGGTTAAAAAAATAAGTAACAAAAACCCCATTGATATGTTCTCAGGCGCTCTGGTGTAACTGGCCGCTGAATATTCCATTGGCGACCAAGGTCTTGTTCCTGCAGATGTCTTAGCCGCACACGACAACAGACTAAGGAAAAGAACCGAGACGTCACCGGGTCTGGGTCCCTGGGTCACATCTGTTAGTGACGTCCCGGGTGATTGGCCTCTTTGGTCACATGCAGCAAGGACATCTGCAGGAACAAGTCCATGGGCACCATTGGAACAGTCAGCAGCCTGGGACAACGGAACATCTGGGAACAGATGAGCATTGCATTTTTGGGTTTTTTTGTACAAAAATTTTTTTCACCTTCAGCACCAATATCTCTCCACTGTCAGAAGGGCAGGCCTTAAAGCCCAGTGTCATCAATGGGCTGTGAGGAACGCTCCCCCCCCCGACTACTCTTCCATAGCTTTGTGCTGTCAGGTGGGCATTCTTCACAGCCCATTGATGACACTGGGCTTTAAGGCCGCCCTTCTGATGGTGGAGAGATATCAGTGCTGAAATTAACGGCACCAATATCTCCAGGCACATACCGGGAAAGCAGACAATGCACAGAATTCAGCGGTAACCCTGAAAGGTCCTTCTATTATAGGATGTTCTATTCAGCCTATAATACAAGATCTTGGATGTTGCTATGCGTAGCGAAGCATTAGCATTTCCTATAGTGGCCCATTCACTCATTATAGCACCCCATAATAGTCACAGTATAATGGTGGCCCATATGATTTTTTTACAATATTTCCAAAAACCTTTAGGGTTTGGCCTAACGCATAGTATTTTGGAGGTTCAGAGCTCTCTAGCTATATCTGATGTATCTTCAGACACCTGGGTGTAATGCGCAGAGGACCAAAGAGGAAATCCGAAATAATAACCAGTCTTGTTCCAGCGTTCCTCACCTCGCACAGGCTTCAGCGCTCATCTTCTTGATTCTGTAGGTTTCACAGAGTTCATGAATGACGTCATAGATCGCTGAGGCATCACAATGCAGATTGACGGTGGCATAAGCCGGGTCACTTAATGACAGCATCCTTTTGCACCAATATGGCGATGTGACGACAGAGGACCAATTGTAGACATCATTCAGAACTTCTCTGTGACCAGAAGAGGCCTGAAGACAGGCGCAGGAGCCCATGAGGGGCGAATTATAATGTTTAGAATGTTTAAGCTACTTCCTTGGCACTTCACTTATTAGGATCTGGGGTCTATAGAGACACAAGAATATCATGTTTGTGGCTGGCGAACCCCAAAATTTGGATTTAGGCCATAAATTTAATAGTAATAGTAAATTCTTCTTCCAAGACAATGACCCTAAACCTCCAGCCCGAGCTCCAGGGGATGGTTTAGATGACAGAATATTCCGGTGTTGAGCATCTGTGGCAAGACATGAGAATTACTGCTCACAGACGCTCCATCCAATCTGGCTGCAAAGAAGAAGGGGCAGAAATCTCATCTCTAGATGTGCAAAGCTGGTAGAGACCGAGCCCAAAAGACTCGGAGATGGAATATCAGCCAAAGGCGGCTCTACAAAGTATTGCTATAGGGGGGCTGAAGACTTTTGCACGTCACACTTTTCATGTTTTTAATGGATTACAGATTTGATAACCTTGTATCATTTCCCTTCCACTTCACAATTATCTGATACTTTGTGTTGTTATCACTGAAAATCTCAAGAAAATACATTTACTTGTCAGTTTGTAGTTGTGGTGACAAAATGTGACAAAGGTCAAGGGGTATGAAGACTGTAGACACTGTATGGCCCTAAACCAAATCTATTAGTTCGGTAACATAGGCTATAGTGATGTTATACAATGTGCGGGTAATGAATGGGCTCATATGTTGATAAGGATCAGGCGGGTCTGCAGTTTAGGGCGGAACAGACCAAGACAATTACATTTTTCAGACTAGAGGAAAGAAATTAATGTAAAATGTATTTAATTAAATAATAATTTTTTTTTATGTAATATATGATAGAATGGAATTTGTCTTGAGAAGTATTTAAAGATAGATGGGGGTGGTTGTTAAGTCCTAAAGGTGATATTTCGTACTAATGTGGGACGTAAAAATGCATTTTATTCTTCATAAAGTTGTATTATATTCTATAGTAAGGTATATAGTGAGGTATATAGTAAGGAATATAGTAAAGTGTATAGTGAGGTATATGGTAAGTGGGGACAGCACGGTGGCCTTACAGCGCTGGAGTCCTGAGTTCGAATCCTGCCAAGGACAACATCTGTGTGTAGTTTGTATGTTCTCCCGTGTTCGGTGGGTTTCCTCCGGGTTCTCCGGTTTCCTCCCGCGCTCCAGAGACATACTGATAGGGAATGTAGATTGTGAGCCCTATATGGGACAGTGACTGACAATGTCTGTACAGCGCTGCGGAATAGGATGGCGCTATATAAGTAAGCATAATTAATGAATAAATAAAGTGTATAGTAAGGTTTATTCCTTCAGTTGTTTCCTCCTCCTCGGTGTTTTCTTTATTTTCTATCTCTTGTACGTTCTGATTTTATTGCTGTTTTTTTGTCTCTATTTCCTGTCTACATATTTGCACCTAAATCGTCTTTCGATTAATAGCACCAAATATTTGTCATGTGATGAAGCTGGACACTTTTAGTCGGACGATATTTCAGGCACAATTGTGGCGTTTCTAGAAACTCTCCATACTTATGAAGGTGCGTACGGCAGAGTCATAAATATGTCTAATACTCCGAAAAGGATTTGTGGTTTGGGACAGTACAAAGATCGACAGTACTGATAAATGTGCCACAAAATCTCTGTTCTCCGGTCACTTACCTACATAGTTGAATGTTGAACATCGAAGTTATTGATGTGTCCTTGGTACGCTCACGTGTATACTGTACCTCATTTGCAACCACCTATTGTCAATCAAAAAAAGCTCCTCAAAAACATTTGCCAAAAACTTTACATACAGAGATTACAAATTGATTTCAGACTGTGTGTGCGGATGTTTAATCAGGGAAGAGACATGGCCAGTCAGACAACTGCCCAAGTTACTGCCAGGAAATACTGTCAGGAATTATCTGTAGATTTGGGGCCCCAGAGATGATAGACAGTGATCAGGGTGCACACAGGACAGGTAATACAGCTACATATGGCAGACTTAGGGATACAACGTCTCATCCTAATGTAGTAAGGTTCAATGCTATAACAAAATTGCCTGTGACAGGGTTACAATGTAGTCAAGCATTAAGTCTGGCACTGATGTTTATGAGGCTCACACTACAAACCTCTGAACTTGTCACACTTTGTGATGTTCTTCAGCTCCTAAGACTTTATTGTATTTTCCTCATGAGTTTCTTTTGTCTTTTGAGTCTTTTCTGATTTACATAAGAAGGTCTTCAGTTCACTCCCTGACCCAGACTTCATGTATCGGCAGCACCGTGTATGTGCTGGTGACTAATAGGTGGTCAGATGTCTACCTGCCAAGTCCTCATGATCCAAATAGGAGGAGCCTTTCCAAGTATTCCACCTACAGCAGTCAGGCTACAGGGCAAGTCCACCCGCATCCACATCTACCACTGCAATCATTTTCTAGCATCCCCTTCTCTGTCCAGGCACCGCCTTCTGATTCTGAAGTTGCTATAAATGATCTGTGTCACAGGTGAGATCTATCAGCATATGCAATTGTGCAGCTTCTTCTTCGTGATCTTTTAGCCAACAGCCTTCCATCAGGTGAAGATGAGAGCTCTGCTGTTCATGTTGTTGCTGCCAATGCTCTTCAATTCTAAGTGCAACGGAAATCAACAAGAAAGAACCAAAGTAAGAGACTTGAACTCATCTAATTGTAGACATGTGCCAACTACTGTTACTGCGGGGTCCCTCTAATAGGGGTTCTATAGGGTTGAAGTGTTTGATATCTTGTAAAACACTGTTCAGTACAAATGGTAACATCTCTATGTTTATTTCTCTGCATTATTACATATCACTCATTGTACTTAGAATTGAATTTGTTATGTTCTGCCAAAATCATTTTAAGACTAAAAATGACTGTTGAAATTACTGTTGTAGATTAGCTTCCTATAGGAATAGGTTAGGAGATACATCTGTTAAGATATGTATTTCTTTGGAAGAAACATTACATTTTCTTTTTACAATATTATTAATGGCCCTGTAGATTTACCTTAAACACATTTTAGTAATCAAAGAGCGATACCTGAGAACAACCCTAACCATACTAGATACAGAACTATATCTAGGTCTTATAGATATAGTCCTAGGAGCCCTGACAGTGTCATACACTATGTATTATAGATATATAGTCCTAGGAGTCCTGACAGTGTCATACACTATGTATTATAGATATATAGTCCTAGGAGCCCTGACAGTGTCATACACTATGTATTATACATATATAGTCCTAGGAGCCCTGACAGTGTCATACACTATGTATTATAGAGATATAGTCCTAGGAGTCCTGACAGTGTCATACACTATGTATTATAGATATATAGTCATAGGAGTCCTGACAGTGTCATATACTATGTATTATAGATATATAGTCCTAGGAGCCCTGACAGTGTCATACACTATGTATTATAGATATATAGTCCTAGGAGCCCTGACAGTGTCATACACTATGTATTATAGATATATAGTCCTAGGAGCCCTGACAGTGTCATACACTATGTATTATAGATATATAGTCCTAGGAGCCCTGACAGTGTCATACACTATGTATTATAGATATATAGTCCTAGGAGCCCTGACAGTGTCATACACTATGTATTATAGATATATAGCCCTAGGAGTCCTGACAGTGTCATACACTATGTATTATAGATATATAGTCCTAGGAGCCCTGACAGTGTCATACACTATGTATTATATATATATAGTCCTAGGAGTCCTGACAGTGTCATACACTATGTATTATAGATATATAGTCCTAGGAGCCCTGACAGTGTCATACACTATGTATTATAGATATATAGTCCTAGGAGCCCTGACAGTGTCATACACTATGTATTATAGATATATAGCCCTAGGATCCCTGACAGTGTCATACACTATGTATTATAGATATATAGTCCTAGGAGCCCTGACAGTGTCATACACTATGTATTATAGATATATAGTCCTAGGAGCCCTGACAGTGTCATATACTATGTATTATAGATATATAGCCCTAGGAGTCCTGACAGTGTCATACACTATGTATTATAGATATATAGTCCTAGGAGCCCTGACAGTGTCATACACTATGTATTATAGATATATAGTCCTAGGAGCCCTGACAGTGTCATACACTATGTATTATAGATATATAGTCCTAGGAGTCCTGTCAGTGTCATACACTATGTATTATAGATATATAGCCCTAGGAGCCCTGACAGTGTCATACACTATGTATTATAGATATATAGCCCTAGGAGCCCTGACAGTGTCATACACTATGTATTATAGATATATAGTCCTAGGAGTCCTGTCAGTGTCATACACTATGTATTATAGATATATAGCCCTAGGAGCCCTGACAGTGTCATACAGTATGTATTATAGATATATAGTCCTAGGAGTCCTGTCAGTGTCATACACTATGTATTATAGATATATAGCCCTAGGAGCCCCGACAGTGTCATACACTATGTTTTATATGATTTATCATCTCTGGATACTATAATCACCTATATCCTCTGTGATCATCTCTATCCTCTGGCATAGCTAGGGGTTCAGCACGGGGGGGGGAGAACATGTCCAAGTGGGCCCCCAACTTAGGTATTCTGATATTATCGCTATACAGTGATTATATAGTGGTATATATCAGATCTACACAGGGCTCTGCAGATGATTTGGGTGAATACAGGGCAGTAACATTTAGTGACTTACTGGTGACGTCTCTAATCGTTCATATTCCCTGTATATTTCATCTGGACCGCCATGACCATTTCTTCCAGTCTCTGTAAAGTTTGCAGCACAGACATCTTTGGCTCCTCACTTTTCCAGGCACCGACCCACATTGTCCTCACCTACACAAAGCCCCCATCCTGCTGCTACCCCCAATTATATAATATATACTATAACCCCCCATAATGAATAATACCCCCAAGTGCATTTTTAAATTAATAACTCCCCTGTGCACCCCCTGTAAATAGTGCCCATTATTAATAATGCCCCAGGTGTTTCCTAATTAAAAAGTAAACAAAAGGTAAAAATAATTAGTGGGGTTCCAATACCCCGGACCCCCAGGATCAGCTGTTTGAATGACCCGTGGTACCTGTGTAAGTGCCGTGACCCCTTCTCTGTTTACATAGTGTCATCTCATAGTGGCCATGTCATGTAACTACAGCCTCGTCCTATACACGTCTGTGACAAGGCTGGAATGACATCACACGGTCACTATAAACAGACAGCGTGTGATATAAACAGGCGCCGGGGCCCCTTCATACAGCTGATCAGCGGGGATTCACTGATCTCTTATGGATGATCAATTCTGAGGATAGACCATCAATTAAAAATGAGCTGGAAAACTCTTTAAGCCTAAGGCCCCATGTGGCGTCCCGCAGCAAAAAAGCGCAGTTATTCCTGCTGCGCTTTGCACAGAATGTTTGCAGAGGTTTCCTCTACGGACTTTCTGCTTCAATTATATCTACAGGGAAACCGTCGGCGTTTCCATAGGAATGCTGCGATTTCTAAACCATGACTGTTTTGGAAATCGCAGTGTGTCTGCTGTGCGTATTTTACCGCTAATTTGTAAAGCAGTGCAGAATATGATGGCGCTATACAAGTAAGCATAATAAATAATAATAATAATAATAATAATAATAATAATTTGTGATGGGATGGGGCCCCACGTGGTGAAAATGCCACAGGAAAAAAAAACGGAATTTTACAGTTCCTGCAAAGTGGATGGGATTCTAGCAAATCCCATCCACACATTGTGGAAAAAGGCGTGCAGCGGACACTCTGCGATTTCCAAAACCGTTGCGGTTTTGGAAATTGCAGTATGTCAATTATACCTAAGGAAACAATGGCGGTTTCCCTATAGTTATAATGGAAGCAGAAAGTCCGCAGAGGAAACCTCTGTGGACCTTCTGTGAAAAGCACTGCGGGAAAAACCACAATGCGTTACTGCCGCAGTTTTTCCTGCAGCGCTTATTTGCTGCGGCCTGCTACGTGGGGCTTTAGACTTAAAGTGTCACCTTAATTAAATTAATTGCCCCTCATATTATGCCCCTGATTCCCCCTGACATAAATACTGCCCCTCTAATGGCTCCTTATATCAATGATCACCCCCTTGTATTCATAATATCCTGTAGTAACCCTTATATAAATGACCCCCCTTATGCTCATATTGCCCCCTCCCTTATAGTTATAATCCTCCCTCCTAACCACCCCTTAAAATACCCACAACTAAGCTAAAACAAAAGAAATATAAGTTATACTCACCTACCTGCGCAGGGTCCACGCACAGGAAGTCAGCGCAGGAGGCGCGATGTTGTGACGTCATCGTGCCGCCTGTGCCAGGATCCAGACGTCTGACTGTGTTCTCGTTGTCATGTAAACCGCAGACACCGATCTAGTTAAAAGTAAAAGATGTATTAATGGCGGCCCCGGGGTGGGCCCTACAATGTCAGTGGGCCCGGGGCAGCCGCCCCCTCCCCCCCCCGCTAGCTACGCCTCTGCAGACTATTACCTTTCAGTGCAAAGTTGTTTGTATTATTGAAAGCTCCGTAAAGCCCCATTCACACCACCGTATTTTGCGGGTCTGCAATTGTGGATCCGCACAGTATTAAGGTTAAATTGCTATGTTGGCACTTTGCGATACATTGGTGGGTTTTGGGCTGCAGTTTGGGCACTCGGTCTCTAAAAGGTTCCCCATCACTGACCTATATCCTCTGGATGACACAAACACAGGTGAAGCAGATGTTCCAAATGAAAAGTAAAAGATTACGAAGTGACATCACAAGAATAGACTTTATTATGTAACATGTAGATATAACATAGATAGACGTAATTCCTGAAGCTGGAGAATTCTGCAGGTACATTGTTTCTTATCCTCCCCGGATGGCGCTCGCTGGATCTGCTACAAGTACAAAATGTCTGCAAGACAAATCACAACAACTAAAACACAACAAGACTAACAATACAAGCAAAATGTAATAAAGTGATAGAATCAGGACAAGATGTAAGAATGACTTCATTTCTAGAACAGATGTAACAAGAAGTGGCGCCATAGTGATACATGGCTCCTCCATTACTGGGTAATACAGGTAATATAGACTGTTATAGCGCCCCCTATCTCTAGTGCTTGGTACAATACACAGGATGTCTCTTGTCATTGGCGATAATGACTGTATGTCTGTTCTCTGTCCTCAGGTTGTAAACAATCTGCAAGAATCTATGACCGTCCTTGTGGATATCTACAGTGCATACAGGCGAGAACTGAGAGTACCCTCTCATTACAAGGGCAAGCGCGAGTTGTACCAAATGGTTTTAAGTTATTTCCAAGCATTTCTTGTAAGTACCCCTGCTGTATCAGTGAGGGCACCCCTCATCCCATAGTCAGGAGCCTGTGAGTAGAGAGGCCTGGTCTATATATGACCGGGCTCACCCCTATAGCAGGGACATCACTGCTGTCTATAGATGGTGACCAGGTCACTGATGAGAGGTTGTCACAGCCCCGCCCCCAGTACTGATGTATAACACTGTATATAGTGACTGTTGTGGCACTCAGTAACACTCTACCTGTCTCTCTACAGCCAGATATGAAAACGAAGGATGATTTCTACAGAGTCTTTGCAGAGACCGACACAAATGGAGACAATGAGGTCAGCCGGGATGAATACTTCAACTTCCTCAAAAACCTGCTCATGTCCATGAAAATAAGCTTGTAAATGTAGAGCGGAGACGTCTTATGTCACTGCAATATCTGACAATAAAAGGATCAGACTCATCGTCCGGCTGATTCATTCTACTCAGTGTTTTATTACATCACAAAGAAATGGAGGCGTTCAGGGGATATCAAAGGAAGGGAAAATGGGTCATCAGGGGATCGGAGGAAGGGGAGTGGGTCATCAAGAACCAAGAGGGAATGCGGGATCATCATAGGTACGGGTCATTGGGGTGTCATCTCACAGGGAGGTCATTATAGATGGGGCATCTTTGGGGTGCTAGAGGAGGCAGAGGGGGTAATTCTGCATAGGCCCTTACATTTACAAAAATGACCGTATAGATACTGAGTAATCCTATATCACTGTGGTTAGCACTGTGGCCCCGCAGCCTTGGGATTGTGGACTCGAGGGATCCAAGGACATCTATGCACAGCACAGGATAAGTGGCGCCCCCTCTGTAAGATGGACCTCCTGCTCCCTTGTAGTCCATCAGTCAGAGAACATTCTAATGATATGTGATATCTGGGGCACCAACTACTATATTACTAGAGATAAGTGTCCCAGTCTGTGATGAGGAATTGTAATGATATGTGACATGTGGGGGCACCAGCTATTATATTACTAGAGATAAGTGTCCCAGTCTGTGATGAGGAATTGTAATGATATGTGACATGTGGGGGCACCAACTACTATATTACTAGAGATAAGTGTCCCAGTCTGTGATGAGGAATTGTAATGATATGTGACATGTGGGGGCACCAGCTACTATATTACTAGAGATAAGTGTCCCAGTCTGTGATGAGGAATTGTAATGATATGTGACATGTGGGGGCACCAGCTATTATATTACTAGAGATAAGTGTCCCAGTCTGTGATGAGGAATTGTAATGATATGTGACATGTGGGGGCACCAACTACTATATTACTAGAGATAAGTGTCCCAGTCTGTGATGAGGAATTGTAATGATATGTGACATGTGGGGGCACCAGCTACTATATTACTAGAGATAAGTGTCCCAGTCTGTGATGAGGAATTGTAATGATATGTGACATGTGGGGGCAAAAGCTACTATATTACTAGAGATAAGTATCCCAGTCTGTGATGAGGAATTGTAATGATATGTGACATCGGGGGGAACCAGGTACTATATTACTGGAGATGAAGGTCCCAGTCTGTGATGAGACATTATAATGATATGTGACATCGGGGGGAACCAGCTATTATATTACTAGAGATAAGTGTCCCAGTCTGCGATGAGACATTCTAATGATATGTGACATACGTGGGCACCAGCTACTACATTACTAGAGATAAGTGTCCCAGTCTGCGATGAGACATTCTAATGATATGTGACATGTGGGGGCACCAGCTACTACATTACTAGAGATAAGTGTCCCAGTCTTCGATGAGACATTCTAATGATATGTGACATGTGGGGGCACCAGCTACTATATTACTAGAGATAAGTGTCCCAGCCTGTGATGAGACATTCAATTGGTATTTTTTGAAACTTCCGGTGGTGGGTGGAGATGTTGCAGTGATGATGTCATAAGCACTATATAACACTATACAACATGATGAAAGTAACAATAGAACGTATGTCAGCTCACTGCTGAATGGCACAGGTAAAAATGACCATCTGAAGGCTGAATATACAAAAAACAAATCACCAGCACTTTCAAAGGCTAAAACATCTTTTTAGTTTTTCATCCACAGGGGGTAAAAACAGCAGTGAAGCGTCCTTTCCTTCCCTTCCCTTCCCTTTTTTTTTTCTAGATAAGATAATGCTCAGAGATAGGAGGCATATTTGGCAGAGGGAGCACCAGAGACAGAGCTCAACCACAGCAGCTAGGGCAGTGAAAAAAACACAGACGTTACTACAGTCATGGCCAAAAGTTTTGAGAATGATACAAATATTAATTTTTACAAAGTCTACTGCTTCAGTTTTTCTAATGGCAATTTGCATATACTCCAGAATGTTATAAAGAGTGATCAGCTTAACAGCAATTACTTGCAAAGTCAATATTTGCCTAGAAAATGAACTTTATCCCCCAAAACACATTTCAACATCATTGCAGCCCTGCCTTAAAAGGACCACCTAACATCGTTTCAGTGATTGCTCCATTAACACAGGTGTGGGTGTTGATGAGGACAGGGCTGGAGATCAATCTGTCATGATTAAGTAAGAATGACACCACTGGACACTTTAAAAGGAGGCTGGTGCTTGCCATCATTGTTTCTCTTCTGTTAACCATGGTTATCTCTAAAGAAACACGTGCAGTCATCATTGCACTGCACAAAAATGGCCTAACTGGGAAGAGTATTGCAGCTAGAAAGATTGCACCTCAGTCAACAATCTATCGCATCATCAAGAACTTCAAAGAGAGAGGTTCCATTGGTGCCAAAAAGGCTCCAGGGCGCCCAAGAAAGACCAGCAAGTGGCAGGACCGTCTCTTAAAAGTGTTTCAGCTGCGGGATCGGGCTACCAGCAGTGCAGAGCTTGCTGAGGAATGGCAGCAGGCAGGTGTGAGTGCATCTGCACACACTGTGAGGCGGAGACTCTTGGAGCAAGGCCTGGTCTCAAGGAGGGCAGCAAAGAAGCCACTTCTCTCCAGAAAAAACATCAGGGACAGACTGATATTCTGCAAAAGGTACAGGGAGTGGACTGCTGAGGACTGGGGTAAAGTCATTTTCTCTGATGAATCCCCTTTTCGATTGTTTGGAACATCTGGAAAACAGCTTATTCGGAGAAGAAGAGGTGAGCGCTACCACCAGTCTTGTCTCATGCCAACTGTAAAGCATCCTGAAACCATTCATGTGTGGGGTTGCTTCTCAGCCAAGGGAATCGGCTCTCTCACAGTCTTGCCATGAATAAAGAATGGTACCAGAATGTCCTCCAAGAGCAACTTCTCCCAACCGTCCAAGAGCAGTTTGGCGCTCAACAATGCCTTTTCCAGCATGATGGAGCACCTTGCCATAAAGCAAAGGTGATAACTAAATGGCTCAGGGAACAAAACATAGAGATTTTGGGTCCATGGCCTGGAAACTCCCCAGATCTTAATCCCATTGAGAACTTGTGGTCAATCATCAAGAGACGGGTGGACAAACAAAAACCAACAAATTCAGACAAAATGAAAGCATTGATTCTGCAAGAATGGACTGCTATCAGTCAGGATTTGGTCCAGAAGTTGATTGAGAGCATGCCAGGGAGAATTGCAGAGGTCCTGAAGAAGAAGGGTCAACACTGCAAATATTGACTTGCTGCATTAACTCATTCTAACTGTCAATATAAGCTTCTGTTACTCATAATATGAATGCAATTCTATTTCTGTATGTGATAAAAACATCTGACAAACACACATAAAAACCAGAGGGCAGCAGATCATGTGAAAATATAATATTTGTGTCATTCTCAAAACTTTTGGCCATGACTGTATACTACTACAGAATTATCTCAGAGGACTTTGGGCCATAGATTAGAAGGATTTATTTACCATAGATCTATAATATATATGTATAGGCAGAGAAATCATAGGAGTGGGGGGAGGAAGCTCTGCTGCACTGTTATGTGACTGTACACTGTCTTACATACAGTCTGACTGGCCTGGTCACCCTTTGAGTTTCAAACTTTGTTTTGTTAACCATTTTTTTGTAGTCGTACATATTTTTCACATACACTCTGTCTGACAATAGTCAATAACTCTTTGAGTACCAAATCACTTTTCTCTAACCCACAGCAACAGTAAAGTGCACTCTTTTTTTTTACATACTTTCTGTGTAATATGTGATTTGGCACTCAAAGGGCAGCAACCCTTTGAGTGCCAAATCCCAATTTTAATTACTTTTTGTTAACCACAGCATTGCATGACTATATTTTTTTTATACCTGTAACCAATACCTTATTTAGTCCACATATACCAGATTTTTAGTATAGTGCCCACACAGTCAGGAATGCTGCTGCCCTCTGGGAATAATATCCCATCTCTTACAACACAAGTAGCCAGAAGTAGATACAAGAAGACTTTTATATTGTGAACTGTGAAATTTGCAGAATCCTAAATCTTTTGCAACAGCCTTCAGACATATCTGTGCAGGCTGTGAGGAGAATCAACCCCTCCCCTCCACATTCATTGTGTGAAGAGAGAAAAGAACTGCCCCCTACACTAACTGACTTTCTGTCTTGCCGTTATCTTGTATCTATGAATGGACTTCCCTGGTAACAAAAGAATGAACTGCATATTAGCTAGAAGGGAGACACCTAGTGGCAGGAACTTCAGAGAGGTTTTTAAGGCAGAAAGCAGCCACATGTTTAATTAAAGTGCATTACAAATTACAAAATGTTTTTTTTTTTTAAATTAGCACAGGCTAGACTGTATATTGAGTGAACAAAAAGAAACTAATTGTATATAACAGAGTTATTGTTTTTAAGAGTTGCACAGGCAAAACAGGTTAAAACAGCAGTATGTATTTAAAGGGAGTCTATCATTGGTGATATTGATTTTTCACTAAACACACGTAGGAATAGCCTTTAGAAAGACGATCCCCCCTGTGCTCCTAGCACAGTATTGTCATACCCCCGAATACCGCCTCCTGGGCCATTGCATCACGCCCCTTCATGAAGATGAGCTGTCTAGGTCACTATCTTCGTGCCTAAGCAGCCAACACTGTCTCCAGTGGGATCCAAATCCCACGCATGAGCTGTTGGCTCAGCCACTTCGAGTTCAGGCCGAGCCTACAGCGCATGCTCCCCCGGCCATCTTTTTTCTAGGGAATACTGAGCATGCTCAGTAGTTCAGTACTCCTTAGAACTACACGAGTGTACTGCGCCTGCGCAGGATGCTTATGTAGGAATAGAATAAAGATGGCGGAGCATGCGCTGTAGGCTTGGCCCGAACCCGAAGCTCAACCACAACACATGCTTGGATGATCATCTATAATCTTATGACTGCAATACAAAGCTAAATCACTGACATCAATAGTCCAGATGTAGGTCAGACATAGCGACTAATTCTCTGAGCCAGGTACCTGGGGAATCTCTATCAAACATAGGGAAAATATGACTTCAAAGGCATGTGGGACATAATTCATATTTTGTAACCATCCAAGATCCAAAATAGGGCCAGGAAACCTCGACCAGTCGGTGGTGTCAAACATATGGACCGTTATTGTTCGTAACCGCCCAAGTGATGTATCTGTGGAAAAGATTCTGATTTATTATACAATATTAGGTACAACATTAGGTACCAATCCAGAGTTACGGCACATTCCCCAAATAGGTGATATCTCTCGATGTGGCAAATGTAATTATCCAGCCCCAGGTACCGGTGGGAGGCTCGAATAATGGGGCTGGATTTGGGGCACCTTCAAAAAGGGATGATGGACAGGACCCCCCTTTGTCAGACGCTAGGAGATATAGATCTGTCCAATTCTTCTGCCAGGATCCAAGTCCGGGCTTGTAAGTCTATTCTATTGTATTCTCTTGATATTTTTTATATATCTTTATATATCGTCTTTTCCTGTAAGTTTTGCGTTTTCTGTGTTTAATAAGTCAGAACATTTAATAAGATTTTCCTTGGAGCTAAATATCCCCAGAATTCCGAAGATAGAAAATATCATGTAAGTTTGCATGTGTGTATGGTAGAGGGTCAGTGTGCGGTGCCGGAGTGCGCAGATGTGAGTGGTCTGCGTATATCGGTGTCTTGTGTTCTGTAAGTGACGGGTGGTGGCAGCTACTTGTGTGGCGGTGACGGGGCTGCTTCACCCCCTTGTAGCCTAGTGGGATCGGTGAGTCTGAAGGTGGAGTCCACCTTTACATTCACACCCATGGTCACACTTGCTTGTGTAGTAAGTGGGTGTTCAGATCCCTAACATTACACTACTCCTTCCTTCCTCATGGGGGGCATTGGTTACGGGGGTTTGGAAATGGAGGGTTTCTTTTTTTTGCAAATGAAAAAAATAGGAAAGTTTAAAATTCACCTGCGAGAAAGCCAAAGACCCCAAAGCAAGACCCAAGAAGGAGGGAGAAGGACTGACCTACCTGTGGCCGCCATGTCTATCCTGTAGGATCCTCCTGTCTGGGTTACTTATAGAGGGGACTGAAACTCCTGGATAAGCCGGGAAAGTTCTCCACCGTCTGTAAAGGAAGTTACCAAACTATCGATCTCCCGGGTGAATAAAAACAGGTGAAATATATTTTGTCAGGATACCATAAAGAACCCGTATACCTCCATGTCTAATGGAGTCTCATCTTGTATCCAAGATAAAGGCACCAACAGGGTCCTAGAACCTGCACACAATTGTCCAGTTCTCCTTTTCTTTCACTATTGTCATCACTTCCATAGATCATCATTATAGTCACACAGAGGAAGCTTCAGGACTGGAAAGCAACTAATCCTGGGGCCCAACTGTTATACTCAGTGAGTGGTATGGTGCGACACCTAGTGGAGAAAGATAATACTGCAACTATACCTGTAATACATAGAATCAGAGAGAACACATCAATAGGGTGTTATAGGATATATTATATATAGAAAATTAACTGTCATTAACAGGGGGCGGGGCTGTGACAACCTCTCAGACATGATATATACAGCTGGTTGTCAGTAGTAATAGATGAATAGCTGTACTGTAGTATAAGGTGTGCGGATCTCATGTCTGACCACATGTCTTATTATATCAGTGATGTCAGTAACAGGGGGCGGAGCTGTGACAACCTCTCAGGCATCATATATATACAGCTGCTTGTCAGTAGTAATAGATGAATAGCTGTACTGTAGTATAAGGTGTGCGGATCTCATGTCTGATCACATGTCATTATATTATATCAGTGATGTCAGTAACAGGAGGCGGGGCTGTGACAACCTCTCACACATGATATATACAGCTGGTTGTCAGTAGTAATAGATGAATAGCTGTACTGTAGTATAAGGTGTGCGGATCTCATGTCTGATCACATGTCATTATATCAGTGATGTCAGTAACAGGGGGCGGGGCTGTGACAACCTCTCACACATGATATATACAGCTGGTTGTCAGTAGTAATAGATGAATAGCTGTACTGTAGTATAAGGTGTGCGGATCTCATGTCTGATCACATGTCATTATATTATATCAGTGATGTCAGTAACAGGGGGCGGGGCTGTGACAACCTCTCAGACATGATATATACAGCTGGGTGTCAGTAGTAATAGATGAATAGCTGTACTGTAGTATAAGGTGTGCGGATCTCATGTCTGATCACATGTCATTATATTATATCAGTGATGTCAGTAACAGGGGGCGGGGCTGTGACAACCTCTCACACATGATATATACAGCTGGATGTCAGTAGTAATAGATGAATAGCTGTACTGTAGTATAAGGTGTGCGGATCTCATGTCTGATCACATGTCATTATATCAGTGATGTCAGTAACAGGGGGCGGGGCTGTGACAACCTCTCAGACATGATATATACAGCTGGGTGTCAGTAGTAATAGATGAATAGCTGTACTGTAGTATAAGGTGTGCGGATCTCATGTCTGATCACATGTCATTATATTATATCAGTGATGTCAGTAACAGGGGGCGGGGCTGTGACAACCTCTCACACATGATATATACAGCTGGGTGTCAGTAGTAATAGATGAATAGCTGTACTGTAGTATAAGGTGTGCGGATCTCATGTCTGATCACATGTCAAATTATATCAGTGATGTCAGTAACAGGGGGCGGGGCTGTGACAACCTCTCACACATGATATATACAGCTGGTTGTCAGTAGTAATAGATGAATAGCTGTACTGTAGTATAAGGTGTGCGGATCTCATGTCTGATCACATGTCATTATATCAGTGATGTCAGTAACAGGGGGCGGGGCTGTGACAACCTCTCAGACATGATATATACAGCTGGGTGTCAGTAGTAATAGATGAATAGCTGTACTGTAGTATAAGGTGTGCGGATCTCATGTCTGATCACATGTCATTATATTATATCAGTGATGTCAGTAACAGGGGGCGGGGCTGTGACAACCTCTCACACATGATATATACAGCTGGGTGTCAGTAGTAATAGATGAATAGCTGTACTGTAGTATAAGGTGTGCGGATCTCATGTCTGATCACATGTCATTATATCAGTGATGTCAGTAACAGGAGGCGGGGCTGTGACAACCTCTCAGACATGATATATACAGCTGGTTGTCAGTAGTAATAGATGAATAGCTGTACTGTAGTATAAGGTGTGCGGATCTCATGTCTGATCACATGTCATTATATCAGTGATGTCAGTAACAGGAGGCGGGGCTGTGACAACCTCTCACACATGATATATACAGCTGGTTGTCAGTAGTAATAGATGAATAGCTGTACTGTAGTATAAGGTGTGCGGATCTCATGTCTGATCACATGTCATTATATTATATCAGTGATGTCAGTAACAGGGGGCGGGGCTGTGACAACCTCTCAGACATGATATATACAGCTGGTTGTCAGTAGTAATAGATGAATAGCTGTACTGTAGTATAAGGGTGCGGATCTCATGTCTGATCACATGTCATTATATTATATCAGTGATGTCAGTAACAGGGGGCGGGGCTGTGACAACCTCTCAGACATGATATATACAGCTGGGTGTCAGTAGTAATAGATGAATAGCTGTACTGTAGTATAAGGTATGCGGATCTCATGTCTGATCACATGTCATTATATCAGTGATGTCAGTAACAGGGGGCGGGGCTGTGACAACCTCTCAGACATGATATATACAGCTGGTGTCAGTAGTAATAGATGAATAGCTGTACTGTAGTATAAGGTGTGCGGATCTCATGTCTGATCACATGTCATTATATTATATCAGTGATGTCAGTAACAGGGGGCGGGGCTGTGACAACCTCTCAGACATGATATATACAGCTGGTTGTCAGTAGTAATAGATGAATAGCTGTACTGTAGTATAAGGTGTGCGGATCTCATGTCTGATCACATGTCATTATATTATATCAGTGATGTCAGTAACAGGAGGCGGGGCTGTGACAACCTCTCAGACATGATATATACAGCTGGTGTCAGTAGTAATAGATGAATAGCTGTACTGTAGTATAAGGTGTGCGGATCTCATGTCTGATCACATGTCATTATATCAGTGATGTCAGTAACAGGGGGCGGGGCTGTGACAACCTCTCACACATGATATATACAGCCGGTTGTCAGTAGTAATAGATGAATAGCTGTACTGTAGTATAAGGTGTGCGGATCTCATGTCTGATCACATGTCATTATATTATATCAGTGATGTCAGTAACAGGGGGCGGGGCTGTGACAACCTCTCACACATGATATATAGGCTGGTTGTCAGTAGTAATAGATGAATAGCTGTACTGTAGTATAAGGTGTGCAGATCTCATGTCTGATCACATGTCATTATATTATATCAGTGATGTCAGTAACAGGGGGCGGGGCTGTGACAACCTCTCAGACATGATATATACAGCTGGGTGTCAGTAGTAATAGATGAATAGCTGTACTGTAGTATAAGGTGTGCGGATCTCATGTCTGATCACATGTCATTATATCAGTGATGTCAGTAACAGGGGGCGGGGCTGTGACAACCTCTCAGACATGATATATACAGCTGGATGTCAGTAGTAATAGATGAATAGCTGTACTGTAGTATAAGGTGTGCGGATCTCATGTCTGATCACATGTCATTATATTATATCAGTGATGTCAGTAACAGGAGGCGGGGCTGTGACAACCTCTCAGACATGATATATACAGCTGGTTGTCAGTAGTAATAGATGAATAGCTGTACTGTAGTGTAAGGTGTGCGGATCTCATGTCTGATCACATGTCATTATATTACATCAGTGATGTCAGTAACAGGGGGCGGGGCTGTGACAACCTCTCAGACATGATATATACAGCTGGTTGTCAGTAGTAATAGATGAATAGCTGTACTGTAGTATAAGGTGTGCGGATCTCATGTCTGATCACATGTCATTATATCAGTGATGTCAGTAACAGGGGGCGGGGCTGTGACAACCTCTCAGACATGATATATACAGCTGGTTGTCAGTAGTAATAGATGAATAGCTGTACTGTAGTATAAGGTGTGCGGATCTCATGTCTGATCACATGTCATTATATTATATCAGTGATGTCAGTAACAGGGGGAGGGGCTGTGACAACCTCTCAGACATGATATATACAGGCTGGGTGTCAGGTCACTTTCATTTATCTTCCCCCTGTAGATCAGTCTGTTACACTGCACAAACATGATAGGAAGCAAAATACATACTTGCTGACTGTCCGGGGTTCTATACAGATCTCCAGGCACTGTTCTAGGTAATATAGGGTGACCTTCCTTGTAATTGGCCACCACCTATATGACTATTCCAGTAGGTAATGACCCATATAATACTCCCAGATCTTCAGTCTTTGATCCTCCACAGACCCGTCTACTGTTCTTAATGTGCAGCTCCGGGTATAAGGAACTTTGGGACAGATTTATTGCGACTGGTGTTTCCTACCGCTCTTTCTTAAGACCAGGAGGGACCTTGGAAGGAGACTTGTGGCTGTGGATGCCTGTAGATGTCGTTGGGAGCAGGGAGTAGCTGTTGGGTCTTACACCCGTCCTGAGGATCACTAAGGAGAGCTGAAGCTGAGACCAGAGACTAAGGAATACATGAGCCAGAAGGAGAATCGCTACGATCACTGAGGGTCTCAGAAGGACCCTATGGATATATCTATATTTGGAGAGACCCATTTAACCCTGCTGTACTGTTCGCATTTACTATACACTTGTACTGTTTCGGGTCAATATGATCCGACCTATTAAAATGTTGATTTTAGCTACTGTAAGTGGTTTTTTTAATACCTATTTCATTATTAAACTGTATGTGAACATGGTTGATCATAAACAAATGAAAAATGAAATTAAAACTTAATTTTTATTAATTTTTTTCAGAAAAAGGTTACACGGGCTGTTTGCCATTACTGTATGTTCGCTTTATAGCATTCTGCACACAAATAACAAACATGCTTATTTTAATTTACTATAACTTTAAATCTAATTAAATATAACTTTGTCTTAATATATTTTACAAAACAACAAATGAAAAATAACGAAAACGTCAGTTTTTCTTTTTTATCTGTAAAAAGTTTGACCAGGTTCATTCATTTTTACATTGAGCACAATAATAAAACACGTGTTCTTTACAAAGAGATTTTGCATACCCAGCACATGTCAGATTTGTTGTATTGTCACAAGAAGATGGACAGAAGTTACATCTCTTCCTTTTTTGGCTGGTAGCTGTGCTGGTGGAGTCTCCTTCTTGAGCTGCCAGACACTCGTCACAATGGCGGCTGCTCCTTCACTTCTGGCTTCGATATACGGCCTAACTAGGGATTGTCCTAATTCTTCAATAAACGTTCTTCTCTTATGCAGCTTATTTCTGTTCCAATTGGGGTCGATTTCTCTCCGTAAAACAAATGCGTTATTTGCCGAAACATCCAGAATGTTGTAACACATTATGATTGGCCAACGATTAGTTTTGCGTTTGCATGTGTATGTTGATATTGCTTTTGATCTAGTGAATCAACTGCCCCTTTTGTGGCTTTATAATCTAATATCATGTCCGGCTTTTTGTCTTCTCCATTACTTCTTGCATTGTCATGGTGCATTGTGCTCATTAGAATTACATAAGACACAACTGCTGTATCTCCAGAACTATTCACTTCTCTTTTACTAAGGATACCTTGCGGCAGTTCTGGCTTGTTTTTCCTTATAGTACCCAGCATGGTAAGTTGTCTTTTTCGCAACTTCTGGCCCAGTTGGTAGGATGTGAAAAAGTTATCACATGTGACATTTTGTCCTTTTAGTCCATGAGTCTAATCGAGAACACCTCGCATACCCTGATTTTTTTCAGCTCTTTCTCCAGGGCTTCTTCCTGTATACACTTGAGCATTTTGAACGTATGAACTTTTGCTGTCACAAAGTGTCCATACATTGATGCTGTACTTTGCTGGCTTACTCGGCACCTACCTCGGAATGCCACCAGTTGTTCATCGACAGTTACAGCTTCGCCAACATTATATCATTGGGGTAGAATCTCTACCCATTTATTCCAAACATTTCTAATAGGGGCGAGTTTATCTTTAGCTCTTCTTTCATTTCGATGTGTTTTATTATCAAACCTCAATACTCGAGAAATCTCATGAAACCTTTCAAGAGACATTGTAGCTCTAAATATTTGGCGACCGGTTTCGGGATTCCACAAACTTTTATTAGCTTCACCATAATATTTGTATACTCCTTCTAAAAGAAGTAAGCCAATATAAGCATTTAGAGCTGTCATATCTAATTTGTGCCATTTATCACCATAAACTTGTTGTCCCTCAATGTTTGTCATTTGTATTAGAATATTTAGGATAGTCATATTTAGGAACAATGCGAATTCTGATCCTATATCAGATATTCTTCATATAGTGTACCTAGTAGGACCAGGAGTAGCTGTTAGGATATTTTCAGTGGGCAATCTACCAGCATGACTAGGCTGCAAGTTCCAAATGACATCCTTGTTTTTAGAATGGATTTCTTGCATCTGACTAGTTGTCTGGGGATCGGGTTCTTCTTCATATTCCACTTCAGAATCATCATTTTCAGCATTGCTTTCCCCATCACTCATGTGGTCCTCCTCTTCGGACACATTTTCCTGTGGGATATCATCTTCTAAATCAGAGGCGTTGACAAGCTCTTCCAATTCAGCGTCAGTCAATAGACGTCTTCGAGACATTTTTATCCAAATTTTGAAATTATGTCACTACTTGAGTCAACACTATGAAATAAAAAAAAAAACTAAATATATAAATAAATAACAATAAAAAAGAAAAATATCTATAACCAGTTCCACAACAAAAAGAGCTTATATATTACAGTAAGGGCCCCATCGCTCTCCCAGCGATGGAGAAAGTGCAGTGTGGCCGCTACGCTTGCGATGCTGGAGCCTCACGTTTGTGATGTGCATCTGTATGTGTGTGATGGGGCCCTGAAACAAATCTGTACTCAATGCTGATCCATGCAATCAATATATCGCAGCAGTGAGAATACACCCCCTCCTAAACAAACCTTCACAATGGCACACATTAGCTTACTTCATGACACAGTAATCAAAAATGACTTTACAATAAGATAATGAGAATAATGAGATGAAGTACACAGGAAAACAAATACATTTTACAGGCAGAAATAATTAGTGACCTGTAAAACTGTTTGGGTTATATTGACCCGGACACTACAAGTGTAACAATCAGCGAGTAGCAAAAAGTAACCAAAAACAAATGCTCATAGTAAGAAAACCTCAAGTGAGGAAAAGTCAATTAATCCCAAGTTTCAGATTCGCATGAAAAATAATCTACAGGGTCTCAAATCTCATTTCGGGTCATATAGCCCCGAGCAGAACAGCAGGGTTAGGGGGCAAAGACCTGAACTTGTTCTGTAGAAGGCTGAAGTGGAGGAAGATCTTCAAGCTAGCAGACAGGCGGAGATATGAGGACTTGGCGATTTTTGAGGAGGATCTGCCATCTGTAGATTTATTAGGGGATCTGTGGGGGGAGGGTCTTGGTGACACCACCTCTCATCGAAAAAATATCCGCCAGTAGGAGATGAGGATGATATTGACACTTTTTTGCATGCACTCATGAGACATATTATGGAATTTAGTGACACCCATCGATAGGGTCCTAGGGGGAATTGCAATCTAACCACAGAGGAATCTTTGGCTCTAAAAAATCTGGAAAACGACGTCAGTATCATCATCAAGATATCTAAAAAGGGGGGGAAATCTGGTCATTTTAGATCGGGCGTAATATAGTCAAATGTGTAATGACATCTTACAAAATACAGATTGTTACGAGGTGGTAAGGGGTGACTCTTTGGCTGTGTATCTAGATGAACTTCGGGAGATCCTGGACAAAGCCAGAAATAAGAACCTGACTAGTAAGGTCAAATATGATTTTTGTTACCTCTTCACCTAGTACAGGCCACATTTTATGCCCTGCAAAAAATTCATAAAGGGTTGTCCATTGAAGGGACGCCCTATTGTGGCAGGGATAGACTTGTTAACTCAAAATGGAAGCTTATACATTGCGCCCATTCGTGCCCGGAATGCCCTCCTATGTTAGGGACACCATAGATGTCCTCCGCCATCTGGAGGACATCCAGGTATTTTCTGATGTCCTGCTGGCAAGTCTTGAGGATGAGGCCCTATACAGCTCCATGCCCCATGATAAGAGATTTCCTCAATATGAAAGGGAGCCATTTAGGTGAACACAATTCCTTTGTCTTGTCCTTCTCCTTGATGGGAGGACCTTCCACCAGCTCAGGGGGGTGACTATGGGGAGGCCATGTGTCCACACTTATGCTAACCTCTACCTGGGCTGGTGGGAGAAGGAAAGGGTCTTTGCAGAAACAATGAACCAGTGGACCCACCGAATTCTCCTCTGGGTCAGGTACATTGATGACGTGTTTCTCTTATGGGACGGATCCAGAGGGGAATTCTTATTATTTGTTCAGGAAGTTAACTATAATGACTTGGGGTTATTTCTTACCTCTGAGGTCCAAGAAGAAAAATTGACTTTCTTGGATCTGGTCATCTCCAAAGAACCAACAGGTCATCTTTGGACAGGTGTACATCCGAAGGAAACGTCCACCAACTCTTTATTACAATGGGAGAGTTGGCATCCCCCCTCTTTAAGGGCTGGGATACCTAAGGGGCAGTCCCTCCGGATATGAAGAAATTGTTCTGATCTATCTGACTTCCAGACAATGGTGAGAGACTGTAAAAAGACGTTCAATAGAAGAGGCTACCCCAATGGAGTGTTGCGTAAAGCATAACATCTTGCTTTTCGTGTGGACAGGACTCAACTCCTGAACCCTTGCACTCATAACAGTCAGGCTGATGATATACACATCATTGCAACATATTCTGCTGAGAATGGAATTAGAAGTATTATCAATACGACCTGGGGTATCCTTGGTAGGCCCAAGACTGGCCATTACCTACCGGAGGGGCCCAAACATATGAGATAAACTGGTGCATAGTCACTTGCTACCCAATACACTCAGTGATACATGGTTACATCAGATGCAACAAGATCTCACGGGACATTCTCGTGTGGTGGCTGTAGGTCATGTGAGTTTATGAAGACAGGAAACAACTTTAAGAGTGAAGTTATGGGATCCGTAAGTTCAATTGTAAAACAATGGTGTTGTTTATTTGATTTCCTGCTCCTGCGGACTCCAATATGTGAGGATTAGGGAGGAACTGACCTCGGTAGCCCGTCACGTGGTAGAAAAACGCAATCGTGACCCTAAACATCTGAGAATTTAGGGAATCTCAGCCTCTCAGAGGCGACGACTACGATAGTAAGATATTGCAGCGTGAGGTTCGATGGACATTTTTATTACACACTGGATATCCAAAGGGCCTGAATGAATTTATTTCCTATTCCTCATTCATCTGTGTCCATGTAGTTAGAGTATATTGCTTACTCGTAGAGGCTCCTTCCTTATGTGACTGTCTGGGAACGATCTGTCGATGGGGTCTGGGAATTTTTTCTCTCTCCCTCTTGACCCCAATTGCTTCCTTTCCCTTTTTCCCCTATTCTTCCCCTACTTTTATTAGCTGTCCCCTATTTTGATTAAACTTGTGTCTTTTCCTTCCTCTCTCTCCCCTTTCTATTATTTCCCCTTCCCCTCTACAGGGCCCTTACCAGTTTCTCCATCTGTGGGGCATCGCTGTGTCTAATGGAGGCTTGGTCCTTGCTTTGGGTTGCTGACATGGTGTTAAGATGTGATGAGGGGAGATAGGGCCCAATTGTTGGGTTCTCCTGCTTTCTCTAGGGTGTGTTACATGGAGACTGTGATGGCTGTGGTAATCTCTCTGCTTATCCCCAGCGATCACTTTGATTGTACATCTTGATCCAGGGGGGGTCGGAATAACATTGACCACAATGGACTTGGGATGTTTCTGTGTCTGCATTGAAAGGAGATTAATGGGGAAGATTCCACATGGGATATTATCACCCCTCTCTTTATGTATCAGTCTTATTTAATACCACAATAGTTCATATAATTATTATACTATAGGACAATAATGTGGTGGTAACTAATATGTGGAACCTCTCGTGAGTGACTTGTGAGTACGTGCATGGTCGATGGACTCCATCTAGATCACTAAGATTATACACCGACACTCTAGTGATGGATGGGATCGGAATGTCTATTCCTAGAGGATCAACCTTTGGGTTACTCCGTGCTTGTAGTACTGAGTAGGACATTAAGCTTATATTTTTGCTTTGTTATGTAATTAACAATTGATATATTTTGTCTTTGTTACTTCTTCTAATACAAATGCAATGTTACTGCAGCATTATACTCCCATAAAGGGATCATTTTTGTCTCCCAAATAACAATAAGCAATTACAAAGCCATCAAAACAGGATCATTTCTCAACAAAACCTTTGCTTTTTGCAATAACCACCATGTGTGTCAAAAACACCATGGACTAGCGCCTTTCCCGCAAAATAGGGTATCTTTTGGAGTGTTTAAATATGTAAAACAGAGTGTCAGTGTAGTGTATAGCTAAACTCTGAGATTGTATATTCTGCCTACATGTATGTCTATGCTTATGCATACACATACATGTCAGGTCACTATGACATAACAACAGCTGTGGAAGAGTGAAGAAATCAGGCGATACCTTTTAGAGGCTGAGTATATTTATAAGTAAGCTTTCAAGAGAAACGACAGCTTCCACCCCAAGCACACAAGACAATCTATAATCTACAGCCAGGCTATACGATACAATCGTATTTGCTCCGACAAAGCAGACCTGGACAAGCACCTCCTGGATCTGAGGATGAAATTTCTCCGATTGAGATACAATCCAAAAGTGACAGACAACCAATTAAACAAAGCAGCAGCCATTACCAGAGACAGTCTGCTCACATATAGAGAGACCCAGAAAGAAGCCCGAGTGCCCCTAGTTGTCACCTACAACCCACAGCTGGAGATCCTACGAAGGATTGCCAAGGAGCTCCAACCTGTGCTACATAGGGACAACAGACTCAAGGACATATTTCCAGTCCCCCCTCTCCTTTCCTTTCGACAACCACCAACCCTGAGGCGTATTATTGTCCGGAGTGCCCTGAAGGCCCCAACTGAAAATGGCACCTCACCTTGCCTACATAAAAGGTGCAAGACCTGCAGGCACATCCACACCGCTGACAGTGTACCTATCCCACAGTCACAGCAGGTGCACAGAATTAGGGGGACATTCTCCTGCAGGTCTTCCAATGTGGTGTATCTCATAATGTGTGTGCAATGTCCCACCACAGGCCTCTATGTGGGGGAAACAGGGCAGAGACTTAGTCAGCGCATGAACTCACACAGATCCACCATTAATAACAGCAGAACAGATCTCCCAGTGGCCGCACATTTCTCCGGAGAAGACCACTCTATTGAAGATTTGCAGGTTGTGGTTTTAATGGGAAAGTTTAAGACGCAGGAGGTGAGGAAAGAATGGGAATACAAGTTTATGCAAAAATTTCAAACTCTGCAATTTGGACTTAATATTCATGCCAGCTTCATGTCACACTATGTATGAACTGTGAGGGTCACAAACCACCACGTGACAGCAAATAGATAACAGCAAGAATTACCGATCCCTCTGTCACGCACCACAACTTTCCAGATTGTTTTTTTTTGACCTGTTGTAAATAACTTCTCTACTTAGATTGCATTTTGTTTTTGTTTTTTTTTTAAGGACTCTAAAGTCCTTTGAAGATCATGTGTATAGGGTATAAATAATCTGTGAATTTTCAGTTCTTGTATAACACCATGTCTGAAGAAGAGAGCCAGTACTCTTGAAAGCTTACTTCTAAATATACTCAGTTAGCCTCTAAAAGGTATCGCCTGATTTCTTCACTCTTCTACTACTTTCAATGGCTAACACGGTACAACATTATACTAATAACAACAGCTGTGTTTGCCTTAGACAGCTAGAAATTAGATAGAAAAGTTCCTACACTATGTATTAAAGATATATAGTACTAGAAGCCCTGACAGTGTCATACACTATGTATTATAGATATATAGTCCTAGGAGCCCTGACAGTGTCATACACTATGTATTATAGATATATAGTCCTAGGAGCCCTGACAGTGTCATACACTATGTATTATAGATATATAGTCCTAGGAGCCCTGACAGTGTCATACACTATGTATTATAGATATATAGTCCTAGGAGCCCTGACAGTGTCATACACTATGTATTATAGATATATAGTCCTAGGAGCCCTGACAGTGTCATACACTATGTATTATAGATATATAGTCCTAGGAGCCCTGACAGTGTCATACACTATGTTTTATAGATATAGGTATAGATACACATATAGTCACGTACCTTATGTTATGATCTGATGAATAGAACTTTCCTTTTGTGTTTCATCTCTGATCGTCCATTTTCTTTTAATTATTATAAAACTTATTACGCAAATGAGTAGCCTGGAGCTTCGAGGGCGTCACCAGTGCTCCACCCTGCTCACACCCTCGTGAACCCTTTTCTTTTGATCCAGTAACAGAAGTCGTCTCCCAGCTCCTTTCTTCTTCTCGCCATACTACTTGTACAAGTGATCCTTTTCCGTCACACCTCCTCCTGTCTCTGTTCCCTGTTGCTGTTACAAGTCACAACATTGGTATTACTGATAATACATGATAAATGAGGGCCCCATTACATCTTTTGCATCGGGGCCCAGGAGATTCAAATTACGCCTCTGCCTGCACTGGTTCCCCGTCCACCACAGAATACAATATAAACCCATTACATTCCCCCACAAATCTCCCCATAGCGTTACGCCCTACCGCCCTAACCGTCCTCTCCGTTCTGTCAACGACCTTAGACTTGTATCCTTTGTTATCCAAACATCCCACTCCCGTCTCTAAGACTTTCTAGGCAGACTTCTCTCACAACCCGACCAAATTGTTCTACATTTCCTCACACTAACCTAATATTACTTACCTAACCTATCCTTTCTACTGTACTCCTCAAAACATGGCCCCGCACTCCTCATGTCTCCTCTCTGATCTGTAAAGGGTTGCAGAGTTTGTTGGTTTTATATCAATATCATTATTATTAGCTCCCTATTACTCTCTTCTTCCTCCTCTGATAAGTCCCCCATAATATGTAATGTAATAAGAGGTGTAGCTATATGGGGTGAAGGGGTAGAGCTGAGAGGTCCTTAAAAGTCTCTCTACCACATGAAATATTCCACCATTGAAAGCGACACGCAGTAGGGGACCCATTATAGATTTTGCATCGGGGTCGAGAAGCTTCAGGTGACATATCTGGATATAATAATATCCTGAGAAGAATGAATCAGCCGGACAATGAGTCAGAACCTTTTATTGACAGATATTACAACAATATAAGACGTCTCCGCTCCACATTTACATGCCTTCTCCTATGGCGATTGTCAAACAGCTGAGGAAGACGACAAATTCCTTCAGGCTGATGGCGTTGTCCTTGCTTCTATCAATCTCTTTATAAATTTCATTAAGAATCTCGTCCTTCTTCTGATGTTGCTATGGAGAGACAGGTAGAGTGTTACTGAGTGCCACAACAGTCACTATATACAGTGTTATACACCAGTACTGGGGGCGGGGCTGTGACAACCTCTCATCAGTGACCTGGTCACCATCTATAGACAGTAGTAATGTCTCTCTACTCGGTAACCCAGGTCTCTCTACTCACAGGCTCCTGACTCTGGGATGCGGGGTGCCCTCACTGATACAGCAGGGGTACTTACACACAATAATGGGAACTCTGCCTTTGCCAGTTCAAAGAGTTCGCCCTTGCTCAGGGTATCTCCTTTTCCATCCTTTGCTGCATATTTCTTGAAGGTTTCGACCGTCTTAATCATATTGTCTTGGAGAGTCATTGTAACCTGAAGAGAGAGCAAAGACGTACGGTCAATGGGGCCAATGACAAGAGACATCCTGTGTATTGTACCAAGCACTAGAGATAGGGGGCGCTATATCAGTCATCTGTAGTACTGGTGTCCAGATTTCTATGTCCATGTTTTATGAAGACATATATACTATATACATATAGTTATGCTATACTGAAAAGCTGGAGCTATAGACACTGAACATGACAGTCTTCAGCTACAAAGGCGTTAATAATAATGGAGCCGCCATTCACTGCACCCCATATACAATGTATATATATATATATAATATATACTAGCCACAGACAAATCCAGAAGATATAAGTAATAATATCATCCAGAGGATATAGGTGATCATGTAGAAAACAAGTAGACGTTGACATGTGAGACTCCAGATATGGCTGGCGCTTCATTATGTCATGTGGCGTGTCACACCCTAAGGGAAGAGACTGTACACATCCCATCAGAGATTATAGGAATAACCATGAAGGTGTAGAAATGAGTCATATACAAGGCTGGAGGAGGGAGGATAGACGGCGTACAAGGCTGGGGGAGAGAGAGAGAGAGGATAGACGGCGTACAAGGCTGGGGGAGAGAGAGGATAGACGGCGTACAAGGCTGGGGGAGAGAGGATAGACGGTATACAAGGCTGGAGGAGAGAGGATAGACGGCGTACAAGACTGGAGGAGAGAGGATAGACGGTATACAAGGCTGGAGGAGAGAGGATAGACGGAGTACAAGGCTGGGGGAGAGAGGATAGACGGCGTACAAGGCTGGGGGAGAGAGGATAGACGGTATACAAGGCTGGGGGAGAGAGGATAGACGGCGTACAAGGCTGGGGGAGAGAGGATAGACGGTATACAAGGCTGGGGGAGAGAGGATAGATGGTGTACAAGGCTGGGGGAGAGAGGATAGACGGGACAAGGCGGGGGGAGTACAAGGCTGGAGGAGAGAGGATAGACGGCGTACAAGGCTGGGGGAGAGAGAGGATAGACGGTATACAAGGCTGGAGGAGAGAGGATAGACGGAGTACAAGGCTGGGGGAGAGAGGATAGACGGCGTACAAGGCTGGGGGGAGAGAGGATAGACGGTATACAAGGCTGGGGGAGAGAGGATAGACGGCGTACAAGGATGGGGGAAAGAGAGGATAGATGGCATACAAGAATGGAGGAGAGAGGATAGACGGCGTACAAGGCTGGAGGAGAGAGGATAGACGGCGTACAAGGCTGGGGGAGAGAGGATAGACGGCGTACAAGAATGGAGGAGAGAGGATAGATGGCATACAATAATGGAGGAGAGAGGATAGATGGCGTACAAGGCTGGAGGAGAGAGGATAGACAGGACTGACGGAGAGAGGATAGATGGCGTACAAGTCTGTAGACAGCTTTGTCTATGAGGCTGTGTATGATGTAGATGTGGATAGAGATGAGGTACGAGGCACTTACTAGTTATTGAGGCACCGCAGTATACAGCAGAGGGAGGTGTGGACAGTGAGTCAGTGAGGAGTCTTTGCACAATATATAGTCAGGCGGGCTGTGCTCCACCCTGGGCTGCCCCTACTCCCAGGTATGTAATTTGAGGCCCATTGGCTCTGGTCCAAAATCTCAGCTTAGTCCCCGCCACACCCTTCTTCTCACAACTCTCTGCCGAGTGTCATCTCTACATTCTATCAGTATTTCTATTTCCCTTTCCATCTCTGGGTGCAGACACCATGACGACTTATTCACAATATGTCTGTACAAGCTGCCCATCCGTTCTGTCTCCTGCCACTGCCCCCCACATAGTTATTGTGCCCCTTTTGAGCTGCAGCCTCCCCCACAGAATCCTTATGACTATAGGCTGCTGACCTACTGGTGCTATTTTCCATAGTAGTGTTTCATTTTCTCCTTTCAGACAGTGGAAGGCTGTGTATTATACATCCACTCCCTGCAGTGAACCAGAGGGCAGGGGGATACACATACTAAGCACATACTATCAGCCAGGAGGTCAGAGATGGTTGTCCTGACCTGTAGGCCCCCCTGCATTCTGGGCAAATATAGATATTCTGGTGACTCTGCTCTCCTACAATAGGAAGTCCCATCCCAGACAAGCCGGAAATACCTGCGTATGTTCTGCATTTGAACCCCTCAACTGCTTGCTGTCAGTGAATGAGAACAATCAGTTTAAATTAAGTTGCTGAATACGTCTCACAGCTGAGGGTGTGTTACAATGTATCCATTCCAGATTTATGGCTATCACTTCCAATGATGAAATCAGGACTCTAGATTGAGAAAATAGAAACGTTCCCATTCAAAGACAGCAAGCAGAGATCGATATAATGGCGATGAGCTAAAACACCAGTGAAGTCCCCAAAGAGTGGTGAAAAATTACAACTGCAACAATGTGAACAATCCTCCACAGGAGACCTGCACTACTGGGGGAACTATGGGGCTAGGGACTGAAGAATGCCGAGCTATGGGGAGAAGAGTATGGCCGGTCGTGTAACCTACTACAGAACCTGTTCACATTACTGCACCAGGTGTGTCTGCAGCCTGAGGTGTAGAAACATCAGAGATTCTGTGTCTGGGTGGAGGAGACGAACATTCAGCCTCCAGCATGAAAGAATCCTCTGTACGAGCGAAACTCCAACTCTGTACACACAGCGGAACAATGACAGCCTATATATCCCTATATACCTACCATCAACTAGAGGAGTCCACAACATGTACACCCAGGAACAAGCCGTGTAATCTAAGACTTTGTAATAATCTCTATTAGGTACATATAAGACTTGTAATAGTCTATAATATCTCCGCTGTACTACTAGTAATATTATATAGTATCTACTCTGTACTAGTAATATTATATAGTATCTACTCTGTACTACTAGTAATATTATATAGTATCTACTCTGTACTAGTAATATTATATAGCATCTACTCTGTACTACTAGTCATATTATATAGTATCTACTCTGTACTAGTAATATTATATAGTATCTACTCTGTACTACTAGTAATATTATATAGTATCTCCTCTGTACTAGTAATATTATATAGTATCTACTCTGTACTAGTAATATTATATAGTATCTACTCTGTACTACTAGTAATATTATATAGTATCTACTCTGTACTAGTAATATTATATAGTATCTACTCTGTACTACTAGTAATATTATATAGTATCTACTCTGTACTAGTAATATTATATAGTATCTACTCTGTACTACTAGTAATATTATATAGTATCTACTCTGTACTAGTAATATTATACAGTATCTACTCTGTACTACTAGTAATATTATATAGTATCTACTCTGTACTACTAGTAATATTATATAGTATCTACTCTGTACTAGTAATATTATATAGTATCTACTCTGTACTACTAGTAATATTATATAGTATCTACTCTGTACTAGTAATATTATATAGTATCTACTCTGTACTAGTAATATTATATAGTATCTACTCTGTACTACTAGTAATATTATATAGTATCTACTCTGTACTAGTAATATTATATAGTATCTACTCTGTACTACTAGTAATATTATATAGTATCTACTCTGTACTAGTAATATTATACAGTATCTACTCTGTACTACTAGTAATATTATATAGTATCTACTCTGTACTAATAATGTTATATAGTATCTACTCTGTACTAGTAATATTATATAGTATCTACTCTGTACTAGTAATATTATATAGTATCTACTCTGTACTACTAGTAATACTATAAAGTATCTACTCTGTACTACTAGTAATATTATATAGTATCTACTCTGTACCAGTAATATTATATAGTATCTACTCTGTACTAGTAATATTATATAGTATCTACTCTGTACTAGTAATATTATATAGTATCTACTCTGTACTACTAGTAATACTATAAAGTATCTACTCTGTACTACTAGTAATATTATATAGTATCTACTCTGTACTAGTAATATTATATAGTATCTACTCTGTACTACTAGTAATATTATATAGTATCTACTCTGTACTAGTAATATTATATAGTATCTACTCTGTACTAGTAATATTATATAGTATCTACTCTGTACTACTAGTAATATTATATAGTATCTACTCTGTACTACTAGTAATATTATATAGTATCTACTCTGTACTACTAGTAATATTATATAGTATCTACTCTGTACTAGTAATATTATATAGTATCTACTCTGTACTGGTAATATTATATATTATCTACTCTGTACTACTAGTAATATTATATAGTATCTACTCTGTACTAGTAATATTATATAGTATCTACTCTGTACTAGTAATATTATATAGTATCTACTCTGTACTACTAGTAATATTATATATTATCTACTCTGTACTACTAGTAATATTATATAGTATCCACTCTGTACTAGTAATATTATATAGTATCTACTCTGTACTAGTAATATTATATAGTATCTACTCTGTACTAGTAATATTATATAGTATCTACTCTGTACTAGTAATATTATATAGTATCTACTCTGTACTACTAGTAATATTATATAGTATCTACTCTGTACTGCTAGTAATATTATATAGTATCTACTCTGTACTAGTAATATTATATAGTATCTACTCTGTACTACTAGTAATATTATATAGTATCTACTCTGTATTACTAGTAATATTATATAGTATCTACTCTGTACTAGTAATATTATATAGTATCTACTCTGTACTACTAGTAATATTATATAGTATCTACTCTGTACTAGTAATATTATATAGTATCTACTCTGTACTAGTAATATTATATAGTATCTACTCTGTACTACTAGTAATATTATATAGTATCTACTCTGTACTAGTAATATTATATAGTATCTACTCTGTACTACTAGTCATATTATATAGTATCTACTCTGTACTAGTAATATTATATAGTATCTACTCTGTACTAGTAATATTATATAGTATCTACTCTGTACTAGTAATATTATATAGTATCTCCTCTGTACTACTAGTAATATTATATAGTATCTCCTCTGTACTACTAGTAATATTATATAGTATCTACTCTGTATTACTAGTAATATTATATAGTATCTACTCTGTACTAGTAATATTATATAGTATCTACTCTGTACTACTAGTAATATTATATAGTATCTACTCTGTACTAGTAATATTATATAGTATCTACTCTGTACTACTAGTCATATTATATAGTATCTACTCTGTACTAGTAATATTATATAGTATCTACTCTGTACTAGTAATATTATATAGTATCTACTCTGTACTAGTAATATTATATAGTATCTCCTCTGTACTACTAGTAATATTATATAGTATCTCCTCTGTACTACTAGTAATATTATATAGTATCTACTCTGTACTAGTAATATTATATAGTATCTACTCTGTACTAGTAATATTATATAGTATCTACTCCGTACTACTAGTAATATTATATAGTATCTACTCTGTACTACTAGTAATATTATATAGTATCTCCTCTGTACTACTAGTAATATTATATAGTATCTACTCTGTACTAGTAATATTATATAGTATCTACTCTGTACTGCTAGTAATATTATATAGTATCTACTCTGTACTAGTAATATTATATAGTATCTACTCTGTACTGCTAGTAATATTATATAGTATCTACTCTGTACTAGTAATATTATATAGTATCTACTCTGTACTAGTAATATTATATAGTATCTACTCTGTACTAGTAATATTATATAGTATCTACTCTGTACTGCTAGTAATATTATATAGTATCTAATCTGTACTAGTAATATTATATAGTATCTACTCTGTACTGCTAGTAATATTATATAGTATCTACTCTGTACTAGTAATATTATATAGTATCTACTCTGTACTAGTAATATTATATAGTATCTACTCTGTATTACTAGTAATATTATATAGTATCTACTCTGTACAAGTAATATTATATAGTATCTACTCTGTACTAGTAATATTATATAGTATCTACTCTGTACTGGTAATATTATATAGTATCTACTCTGTACTGCTAGTAATATTATATAGTATCTACTCTGTACTAGTAATATTATATAGTATCTACTCTGTACTAGTAATATTATATAGTATCTACTCTGTACTAGTAATATTATATAGTATCTCCTCTGTACTACTAGTAATATTATATAGTATCTCCTCTGTACTACTAGTAATATTATATAGTATCTACTCTGTACTAGTAATATTATATAGTATCTACTCTGTACTAGTAATATTATATAGTATCTACTCTGTACTACTAGTAATATTATATAGTATCTACTCTGTACTACTAGTAATATTATATAGTATCTCCTCTGTACTACTAGTAATATTATATAGTATCTACTCTGTACTAGTAATATTATATAGTATCTACTCTGTACTGCTAGTAATATTATATAGTATCTACTCTGTACTAGTAATATTATATAGTATCTACTCTGTACTAGTAATATTATATAGTATCTACTCTGTACTAGTAATATTATATAGTATCTCCTCTGTACTACTAGTAATATTATATAGTATCTCCTCTGTACTACTAGTAATATTATATAGTATCTACTCTGTACTAGTAATATTATATAGTATCTACTCTGTACTAGTAATATTATATAGTATCTACTCCGTACTACTAGTAATATTATATAGTATCTACTCTGTACTACTAGTAATATTATATAGTATCTCCTCTGTACTACTAGTAATATTATATAGTATCTACTCTGTACTAGTAATATTATATAGTATCTACTCTGTACTGCTAGTAATATTATATAGTATCTACTCTGTACTAGTAATATTATATAGTATCTACTCTGTACTGCTAGTAATATTATATAGTATCTACTCTGTACTAGTAATATTATATAGTATCTACTCTGTACTAGTAATATTATATAGTATCTACTCTGTACTACTAGTAATACTATAAAGTATCTACTCTGTACTACTAGTAATATTATATAGTATCTACTCTGTACTAGTAATATTATATAGTATCTACTCTGTACTACTAGTAATATTATATAGTATCTCCTCTGTACTAGTAATATTATATAGTATCTACTCTGTACTAGTAATATTATATAGTATCTACTCTGTACTACTAGTAATATTATATAGTATCTACTCTGTACTACTAGTAATATTATATAGTATCTACTCTGTACTACTAGTAATATTATATAGTATCTACTCTGTACTAGTAATATTATATAGTATCTACTCTGTACTGGTAATATTATATATTATCTACTCTGTACTACTAGTAATATTATATAGTATCTACTCTGTACTAGTAATATTATATAGTATCTACTCTGTACTAGTAATATTATATAGTATCTACTCTGTACTACTAGTAATATTATATATTATCTACTCTGTACTACTAGTAATATTATATAGTATCCACTCTGTACTAGTAATATTATATAGTATCTACTCTGTACTAGTAATATTATATAGTATCTACTCTGTACTAGTAATATTATATAGTATCTACTCTGTACTAGTAATATTATATAGTATCTACTCTGTACTACTAGTAATATTATATAGTATCTACTCTGTGCTGCTAGTAATATTATATAGTATCTACTCTGTACTAGTAATATTATATAGTATCTACTCTGTACTACTAGTAATATTATATAGTATCTACTCTGTATTACTAGTAATATTATATAGTATCTACTCTGTACTAGTAATATTATATAGTATCTACTCTGTACTACTAGTAATATTATATAGTATCTACTCTGTACTAGTAATATTATATAGTATCTACTCTGTACTACTAGTCATATTATATAGTATCTACTCTGTACTAGTAATATTATATAGTATCTACTCTGTACTAGTAATATTATATAGTATCTACTCTGTACTAGTAATATTATATAGTATCTCCTCTGTACTACTAGTAATATTATATAGTATCTCCTCTGTACTACTAGTAATATTATATAGTATCTACTCTGTACTAGTAATATTATATAGTATCTACTCTGTACTAGTAATATTATATAGTATCTACTCCGTACTACTAGTAATATTATATAGTATCTACTCTGTACTACTAGTAATATTATATAGTATCTCCTCTGTACTACTAGTAATATTATATAGTATCTACTCTGTACTAGTAATATTATATAGTATCTACTCTGTACTGCTAGTAATATTATATAGTATCTACTCTGTACTAGTAATATTATATAGTATCTACTCTGTACTGCTAGTAATATTATATAGTATCTACTCTGTACTAGTAATATTATATAGTATCTACTCTGTACTAGTAATATTATATAGTATCTACTCTGTACTAGTAATATTATATAGTATCTACTCTGTACTGCTAGTAATATTATATAGTATCTAATCTGTACTAGTAATATTATATAGTATCTACTCTGTACTGCTAGTAATATTATATAGTATCTACTCTGTACTAGTAATATTATATAGTATCTACTCTGTACTAGTAATATTATATAGTATCTACTCTGTATTACTAGTAATATTATATAGTATCTACTCTGTACAAGTAATATTATGTAGTATCTACTCTGTACTAGTAATATTATATAGTATCTACTCTGTACTGGTAATATTATATAGTATCTACTCTGTACTGCTAGTAATATTATATAGTATCTACTCTGTATTACTAGTAATATTATATAGTATCTACTCTGTACTAGTAATATTATATAGTATCTACTCTGTACTACTAGTAATATTATATAGTATCTACTCTGTACTGCTAGTAATATTATATAGTATCTAATCTGTACTAGTAATATTATATAGTATCTAATCTGTACTAGTAATATTATATAGTATCTACTCTGTACTGCTAGTAATATTATATAGTATCTACTCTGTACTAGTAATATTATATAGTATCTACTCTGTACTAGTAATATTATATAGTATCTACTCTGTATTACTAGTAATATTATATAGTATCTACTCTGTACAAGTAATATTATATAGTATCTACTCTGTACTATTAATATTATATAGTATCTACTCAGTACTGGTAATATTATATAGTATCTACTCTGTACTGCTAGTAATATTATATAGTATCTACTCTGTATTACTAGTAATATTATATAGTATCTACTCTGTACTAGTAATATTATATAGTATCTACTCTGTACTACTAGTAATATTATATAGTATCTACTCTGTACTAGTAATATTATATAGTATCTACTCTGTACTACTAGTAATATTATATAGTATCTACTCTGTACTGCTAGTAATATTATATAGTATCTACTCTGTACTAGTAATATTATATAGTATCTACTCTGTACTAGTAATATTATATAGTATCTACTCTGTACTGCTAGTAATATTATATAGTATCTACTCTGTACTAGTAATATTATATAGTATCTACTCTGTACTAGTAATATTATATAGTATCTACTCTGTACTGCTAGTAATATTATATAGTATCTACTCTGTACTAGTAATATTATATAGTATCTACTCTGTACTGCTAGTAATATTATATAGTATCTACTCTGTACTAGTAATATTATATAGTATCTACTCTGTACTAGTAATATTATATAGTATCTACTCTGTACTACTAGTAATATTATATAGTATCTACTCTGTACAAGTAATATTATATAGTATCTACTCTGTACTAGTAATATTATATAGTATCTACTCTGTACTACTAGTAATATTATATAATATCTACTCTGTACTACTAGTAAAATTATATAGTATCTACTCTGTACTAGTAATATTATATAGTATCTACTCTGTACTAGTAATATTATATAGTATCTACTCTGTACTACTAGTAATATTATATAGTATCTACTCTGTACAAGTAATATTATATAGTATCTACTCTGTACTAGTAATATTATATAGTATCTACTCTGTACTACTAGTAATATTATATAGTATCTACTCTGTACTAGTAATATTATATAGTATCTACTCTGTACTAGTAATATTATATAGTATCTACTCTGTACTACTAGTAATATTATATAGTATCTACTCTGTACTAGTAATATTATATAGTATCTACTCTGTACTACTAGTAATATTATATAGTATCTACTCTGTACTAGTAATATTATACAGTATCTACTCTGTACTACTAGTAATATTATATAGTATCTACTCTGTATTACTAGTAATATTATATAGTATCTACTCTGTACTAGTAATATTATATAGTATCTACTCTGTACTACTAGTAATATTATATAGTATCTACTCTGTACTAGTAATATTATATAGTATCTACTCTGTACTACTAGTCATATTATATAGTATCTACTCTGTACTAGTAATATTATATAGTATCTACTCTGTACTAGTAATATTATATAGTATCTACTCTGTACTAGTAATATTATATAGTATCTCCTCTGTACTACTAGTAATATTATATAGTATCTCCTCTGTACTACTAGTAATATTATATAGTATCTACTCTGTACTAGTAATATTATATAGTATCTACTCTGTACTAGTAATATTATATAGTATCTACTCCGTACTACTAGTAATATTATATAGTATCTACTCTGTACTACTAGTAATATTATATAGTATCTCCTCTGTACTACTAGTAATATTATATAGTATCTACTCTGTACTAGTAATATTATATAGTATCTACTCTGTACTGCTAGTAATATTATATAGTATCTACTCTGTACTAGTAATATTATATAGTATCTACTCTGTACTGCTAGTAATATTATATAGTATCTACTCTGTACTAGTAATATTATATAGTATCTACTCTGTACTAGTAATATTATATAGTATCTACTCTGTACTAGTAATATTATATAGTATCTACTCTGTACTGCTAGTAATATTATATAGTATCTAATCTGTACTAGTAATATTATATAGTATCTACTCTGTACTGCTAGTAATATTATATAGTATCTACTCTGTACTAGTAATATTATATAGTATCTACTCTGTACTAGTAATATTATATAGTATCTACTCTGTATTACTAGTAATATTATATAGTATCTACTCTGTACAAGTAATATTATGTAGTATCTACTCTGTACTAGTAATATTATATAGTATCTACTCTGTACTGGTAATATTATATAGTATCTACTCTGTACTGCTAGTAATATTATATAGTATCTACTCTGTATTACTAGTAATATTATATAGTATCTACTCTGTACTAGTAATATTATATAGTATCTACTCTGTACTACTAGTAATATTATATAGTATCTACTCTGTACTGCTAGTAATATTATATAGTATCTAATCTGTACTAGTAATATTATATAGTATCTACTCTGTACTGCTAGTAATATTATATAGTATCTACTCTGTACTAGTAATATTATATAGTATCTACTCTGTACTAGTAATATTATATAGTATCTACTCTGTATTACTAGTAATATTATATAGTATCTACTCTGTACAAGTAATATTATATAGTATCTACTCTGTACTATTAATATTATATAGTATCTACTTGTACTGGTAATATTATATAGTTTCTACTCTGTACTGCTAGTAATATTATATAGTATCTACTCTGTATTACTAGTAATATTATATAGTATCTACTCTGTACTAGTAATATTATATAGTATCTACTCTGTACTACTAGTAATATTATATAGTATCTACTCTGTACTAGTAATATTATATAGTATCTACTCTGTACTACTAGTAATATTATATAGTATCTACTCTGTATTACTAGTAATATTATATAGTATCTACTCTGTACTAGTAATATTATATAGTATCTACTCTGTACTACTAGTAATATTATATAGTATCTACTCTGTACTAGTAATATTATATAGTATCTACTCTGTACTACTAGTCATATTATATAGTATCTACTCTGTACTAGTAATATTATATAGTATCTACTCTGTACTAGTAATATTATATAGTATCTACTCTGTACTAGTAATATTATATAGTATCTCCTCTGTACTACTAGTAATATTATATAGTATCTCCTCTGTACTACTAGTAATATTATATAGTATCTACTCTGTACTAGTAATATTATATAGTATCTACTCTGTACTAGTAATATTATATAGTATCTACTCCGTACTACTAGTAATATTATATAGTATCTACTCTGTACTACTAGTAATATTATATAGTATCTCCTCTGTACTACTAGTAATATTATATAGTATCTACTCTGTACTAGTAATATTATATAGTATCTACTCTGTACTGCTAGTAATATTATATAGTATCTACTCTGTACTAGTAATATTATATAGTATCTACTCTGTACTGCTAGTAATATTATATAGTATCTACTCTGTACTAGTAATATTATATAGTATCTACTCTGTACTAGTAATATTATATAGTATCTACTCTGTACTAGTAATATTATATAGTATCTACTCTGTACTGCTAGTAATATTATATAGTATCTAATCTGTACTAGTAATATTATATAGTATCTACTCTGTACTGCTAGTAATATTATATAGTATCTACTCTGTACTAGTAATATTATATAGTATCTACTCTGTACTAGTAATATTATATAGTATCTACTCTGTATTACTAGTAATATTATATAGTATCTACTCTGTACAAGTAATATTATGTAGTATCTACTCTGTACTAGTAATATTATATAGTATCTACTCTGTACTGGTAATATTATATAGTATCTACTCTGTACTGCTAGTAATATTATATAGTATCTACTCTGTATTACTAGTAATATTATATAGTATCTACTCTGTACTAGTAATATTATATAGTATCTACTCTGTACTACTAGTAATATTATATAGTATCTACTCTGTACTGCTAGTAATATTATATAGTATCTAATCTGTACTAGTAATATTATATAGTATCTACTCTGTACTGCTAGTAATATTATATAGTATCTACTCTGTACTAGTAATATTATATAGTATCTACTCTGTACTAGTAATATTATATAGTATCTACTCTGTATTACTAGTAATATTATATAGTATCTACTCTGTACAAGTAATATTATATAGTATCTACTCTGTACTATTAATATTATATAGTATCTACTCTGTACTGGTAATATTATATAGTATCTACTCTGTACTGCTAGTAATATTATATAGTATCTACTCTGTATTACTAGTAATATTATATAGTATCTACTCTGTACTAGTAATATTATATAGTATCTACTCTGTACTACTAGTAATATTATATAGTATCTACTCTGTACTAGTAATATTATATAGTATCTACTCTGTACTACTAGTAATATTATATAGTATCTACTCTGTACTGCTAGTAATATTATATAGTATCTACTCTGTACTAGTAATATTATATAGTATCTACTCTGTACTAGTAATATTATATAGTATCTACTCTGTACTGCTAGTAATATTATATAGTATCTACTCTGTACTAGTAATATTATATAGTATCTACTCTGTACTAGTAATATTATATAGTATCTACTCTGTACTGCTAGTAATATTATATAGTATCTACTCTGTACTAGTAATATTATATAGTATCTACTCTGTACTGCTAGTAATATTATATAGTATCTACTCTGTACTAGTAATATTATATAGTATCTACTCTGTACTAGTAATATTATATAGTATCTACTCTGTACTACTAGTAATATTATATAGTATCTACTCTGTACAAGTAATATTATATAGTATCTACTCTGTACTAGTAATATTATATAGTATCTACTCTGTACTACTAGTAATATTATATAATATCTACTCTGTACTACTAGTAAAATTATATAGTATCTACTCTGTACTAGTAATATTATATAGTATCTACTCTGTACTAGTAATATTATATAGTATCTACTCTGTACTACTAGTAATATTATATAGTATCTACTCTGTACAAGTAATATTATATAGTATCTACTCTGTACTAGTAATATTATATAGTATCTACTCTGTACTACTAGTAATATTATATAGTATCTACTCTGTACTAGTAATATTATATAGTATCTACTCTGTACTAGTAATATTATATAGTATCTACTCTGTACTAGTAATATTATATAGTATCTACTCTGTACTAGTAATATTATATAGTATCTACTCTGTACTACTAGTAATACTATAAAGTATCTACTCTGTACTACTAGTAATATTATATAGTATCTACTCTGTACTAGTAATATTATATAGTATCTACTCTGTACTAGTAATATTATATAGTATCTACTCTGTACTAGTAATATTATATAGTATCTACTCTGTACTAGTAATATTATATAGTATCTACTCTGTACTACTAGTAATACTATAAAGTATCTACTCTGTACTACTAGTAATATTATATAGTATCTACTCTGTACTAGTAATATTATATAGTATCTACTCTGTACTACTAGTAATATTATATAGTATCTCCTCTGTACTAGTAATATTATATAGTATCTACTCTGTACTAGTAATATTATATAGTATCTACTCTGTACTACTAGTAATATTATATAGTATCTACTCTGTACTACTAGTAATATTATATAGTATCTACTCTGTGCTATTAGTAATATTATATAGTATCTACTCTGTACTGGTAATATTATATATTATCTACTCTGTACTACTAGTAATATTATATAGTATCTACTCTGTACTAGTAATATTATATAGTATCTACTCTGTACTAGTAATATTATATAGTATCTACTCTGTACTAGTAATATTATATAGTATCTACTCTGTACTAGTAATATTATATAGTATCTACTCTGTACTAGTAATATTATATAGTATCTACTCTGTACTACTAGTAATATTATATAGTATCTACTCTGTACAAGTAATATTATATAGTATCTACTCTGTACTAGTAATATTATATAGTATCTACTCTGTACTACTAGTAATATTATATAGTATCTACTCTGTACTAGTAATATTATATAGTATCTACTCTGTACTAGTAATATTATATAGTATCTACTCTGTACTAGTAATATTATATAGTATCTACTCTGTACTAGTAATATTATATAGTATCTACTCTGTACTACTAGTAATACTATAAAGTATCTACTCTGTACTACTAGTAATATTATATAGTATCTACTCTGTACTAGTAATATTATATAGTATCTACTCTGTACTAGTAATATTATATAGTATCTACTCTGTACTAGTAATATTATATAGTATCTACTCTGTACTACTAGTAATACTATAAAGTATCTACTCTGTACTACTAGTAATATTATATAGTATCTACTCTGTACTAGTAATATTATATAGTATCTACTCTGTACTACTAGTAATATTATATAGTATCTCCTCTGTACTAGTAATATTATATAGTATCTACTCTGTACTAGTAATATTATATAGTATCTACTCTGTACTACTAGTAATATTATATAGTATCTACTCTGTACTACTAGTAATATTATATAGTATCTACTCTGTGCTACTAGTAATATTATATAGTATCTACTCTGTACTGGTAATATTATATATTATCTACTCTGTACTAGTAATATTATATAGTATCTACTCTGTACTAGTAATATTATATAGTATCTACTCTGTACTACTAGTAATATTATATAGTATCTACTCTGTACTAGTAATATTATATAGTATCTACTCTGTACTAGTAATATTATATAGTATCTACTCTGTACTAGTAATATTATATAGTATCTACTCTGTACTACTAGTAATATTATATAATATCTACTCTGTACTACTAGTAAAATTATATAGTATCTACTCTGTACAAGTAATATTATATAGTATCTACTCTGTACTAGTAATATTATATAGTATCTACTCTGTACTACTAGTAATATTATATAGTATCTACTCTGTACTAGTAATATTATATAGTATCTACTCTGTACTAGTAATATTATATAGTATCTACTCTGTACTAGTAATATTATATAGTATCTACTCTGTACTAGTAATATTATATAGTATCTACTCTGTACTACTAGTAATACTATAAAGTATCTACTCTGTACTACTAGTAATATTATATAGTATCTACTCTGTACTAGTAATATTATATAGTATCTACTCTGTACTAGTAATATTATATAGTATCTACTCTGTACTAGTAATATTATATAGTATCTACTCTGTACTAGTAATATTATATAGTATCTACTCTGTACTACTAGTAATACTATAAAGTATCTACTCTGTACTACTAGTAATATTATATAGTATCTACTCTGTACTAGTAATATTATATAGTATCTACTCTGTACTACTAGTAATATTATATAGTATCTCCTCTGTACTAGTAATATTATATAGTATCTACTCTGTACTAGTAATATTATATAGTATCTACTCTGTACTACTAGTAATATTATATAGTATCTACTCTGTACTACTAGTAATATTATATAGTATCTACTCTGTGCTATTAGTAATATTATATAGTATCTACTCTGTACTGGTAATATTATATATTATCTACTCTGTACTACTAGTAATATTATATAGTATCTACTCTGTACTAGTAATATTATATAGTATCTACTCTGTACTAGTAATATTATATAGTATCTACTCTGTACTAGTAATATTATATAGTATCTACTCTGTACTAGTAATATTATATAGTATCTACTCTGTACTAGTAATATTATATAGTATCTACTCTGTACTACTAGTAATATTATATAGTATCTACTCTGTACAAGTAATATTATATAGTACTCTGTACTAGTAATATTATATAGTATCTACTCTGTACTACTAGTAATATTATATAGTATCTACTCTGTACTAGTAATATTATATAGTATCTACTCTGTACTAGTAATATTATATAGTATCTACTCTGTACTAGTAATATTATATAGTATCTACTCTGTACTAGTAATATTATATAGTATCTACTCTGTACTACTAGTAATACTATAAAGTATCTACTCTGTACTACTAGTAATATTATATAGTATCTACTCTGTACTAGTAATATTATATAGTATCTACTCTGTACTAGTAATATTATATAGTATCTACTCTGTACTAGTAATATTATATAGTATCTACTCTGTACTAGTAATATTATATAGTATCTACTCTGTACTACTAGTAATACTATAAAGTATCTACTCTGTACTACTAGTAATATTATATAGTATCTACTCTGTACTAGTAATATTATATAGTATCTACTCTGTACTACTAGTAATATTATATAGTATCTCCTCTGTACTAGTAATATTATATAGTATCTACTCTGTACTAGTAATATTATATAGTATCTACTCTGTACTACTAGTAATATTATATAGTATCTACTCTGTACTACTAGTAATATTATATAGTATCTACTCTGTGCTACTAGTAATATTATATAGTATCTACTCTGTACTGGTAATATTATATATTATCTACTCTGTACTAGTAATATTATATAGTATCTACTCTGTACTAGTAATATTATATAGTATCTACTCTGTCTACTAGTAATATTATATAGTATCTACTCTGTACTAGTAATATTATATAGTATCTACTCTGTACTAGTAATATTATATAGTATCTACTCTGTACTAGTAATATTATATAGTATCTACTCTGTACTAGTAATATTATATAGTATCTACTCTGTACTAGTAATATTATATAGTATCTACTCTGTACTACTAGTAATATTATATAGTATCTACTCTGTACTAGTAATATTATATAGTATCTACTCTGTACTAGTAATATTATATAGAATCTTCTCTGTACTACTAGTAATATTATATAGTATCCACTCTGTACTAGTAATATTATATAGTATCTACTCTGTACTAGTAATATTATATAGTATCTACTCTGTACTAGTAATATTATATAGTATCTTCTCTGTACTACTAGTAATATTATATAGTATCCACTCTGTACTAGTAATATTATATAGTATCTACTCTGTACTAGTAATATTATATAGTATCTACTCTGTACTACTAGTAATATTATATTGTATCTACTCTGTACTGCTAGTAATATTATATAGTATCTACTCTGTACTAGTAATATAATATAGTATCTACTCTGTACTACTAGTAATATTATATAGTATCTACTCTGTATTACTAGTAATATTATATAGTATCTACTCTGTACTAGTAATATTATATAGTATCTACTCTGTACTAGTAATATTATATAGTATCTACTCTGTACTAGTAATATTATATAGTATCTACTCTGTACTACTAGTAATATTATATAGTATCTACTCTGTACTAGTAATATTATATAGTATCTACTCTGTACTAGTAATATTATATAGTATCTACTCTGTACTAGTAATATTATATAGTATCTACTCTGTACTAGTAATATTATATAGTATCTCCTCTGTACTACTAGTAATATTATATAGTATCTCCTCTGTACTAGTAATATTATATAGTATCTACTCTGTACTAGTAATATTATATAGTATCTCCTCTGTACTACTAGTAATATTATATAGTATCTACTCCGTACTAGTAATATTATATAGTATCTACTCTGTACTAGTAATATTATATAGTATCTACTCTGTACTAGTAATATTATATAGTATCTACTCTGTACTAGTAATATTATATAGTATCTACTCTGTACTAGTAATATTATATAGTATCTACTCTGTACTAGTAATATTATATAGTATCTACTCTGTACTACTAGTAATACTATAAAGTATCTACTCTGTACTACTAGTAATATTATATAGTATCTACTCTGTACTAGTAATATTATATAGTATCTACTCTGTACTACTAGTAATATTATATAGTATCTCCTCTGTACTAGTAATATTATATAGTATCTACTCTGTACTAGTAATATTATATAGTATCTACTCTGTACTACTAGTAATATTATATAGTATCTACTCTGTACTACTAGTAATATTATATAGTATCTACTCTGTACTACTAGTAATATTATATAGTATCTACTCTGTACTAGTAATATTATATAATATCTACTCTGTACTGGTAATATTATATATTATCTACTCTGTACTACTAGTAATATTATATAGTATCTACTCTGTACTAGTAATATTATATAGTATCTACTCTGTACTAGTAATATTATATAGTATCTACTCTGTACTACTAGTAATATTATATATTATCTACTCTGTACTACTAGTAATATTATATAGTATCCACTCTGTACTAGTAATATTATATAGTATCTACTCTGTACTAGTAATATTATATAGTATCTACTCTGTACTAGTAATATTATATAGTATCTACTCTGTACTAGTAATATTATATAGTATCTACTCTGTACTACTAGTAATATTATATAGTATCTACTCTGTACTGCTAGTAATATTATATAGTATCTACTCTGTACTACTAGTATTATATAGTATCTACTCTGTATTACTAGTAATATTATATAGTATCTACTCTGTACTAGTAATATTATATAGTATCTACTCTGTACTACTAGTAATATTATATAGTATCTACTCTGTACTAGTAATATTATATAGTATCTACTCTGTACTAGTAATATTATATAGTATCTACTCTGTACTACTAGTAATATTATATAGTATCTACTCTGTACTAGTAATATTATATAGTATCTACTCTGTACTACTAGTCATATTATATAGTATCTACTTGTACTGTACTAGTAATATTATATAGTATCTACTCTGTACTAGTAATATTATATAGTATCTCCTCTGTACTACTAGTAATATTATATAGTATCTCCTCTGTACTACTAGTAATATTATATAGTATCTACTCTGTACTAGTAATATTATATAGTATCTACTCTGTACTAGTAATATTATATAGTATCTACTCTGACTACTAGTAATATTATATAGTATCTACTCTGTACTACTAGTAATATTATATAGTATCTCCTCTGTACTACTAGTAATATTATATAGTATCTACTCTGTACTAGTAATATTATATAGTATCTACTCTGTACCTAGTAATATTATATAGTATCTACTCTGTACTAGTAATATTATATAGTATCTACTCTGTACTAGTAATATTATATAGTATCTACTCTGTACTAGTAATATTATATAGTATCTACTCTGTACTAGTAATATTATATAGTATCTACTCTGTACTAGTAATATTATATAGTATCTACTCTGTCTGCTAGTAATATTATATAGTATCTAATCTGTACTAGTAATATTATATAGTATCTACTCTGTACTCCTAGTAATATTATATAGTATCTACTCTGTACTAGTAATATTATATAGTATCTGCTCTGTACTAGTAATATTATATAGTATCTACTCTGTACTGCTAGTAATATTATATAGTATCTACTCTGTACTAGTAATATTATATAGTATCTACTCTGTACTAGTAATATTATATAGTATCTACTCTGTATTACTAGTAATATTATATAGTATCTACTCTGTACAAGTAATATTATATAGTATCTACTCTGTACTAGTAATATTATATAGTATCTACTCTGTACTACTAGTAATATTATATAGTATCTACTCTGTACTAGTAATATTATATAGTATCTACTCTGTACTACTAGTAATATTATATAGTATCTACTCTGTACTGCTAGTAATATTATATAGTATCTACTCTGTACTAGTAATATTATATAGTATCTACTCTGTACTAGTAATATTATATAGTATCTACTCTGTACTGCTAGTAATATTATATAGTATCTACTCTGTACTAGTAATATTATATAGTATCTACTCTGTACTAGTAATATTATATAGTATCTACTCTGTACTGCTAGTAATATTATATAGTATCTACTCTGTACTAGTAATATTATATAGTATCTACTCTGTACTACTAGTAATATTATATAGTATCTACTCTGTACAAGTAATATTATATAGTATCTACCCTGTACTAGTAATATTATATAGTATCTACTCTGTACTACTAGTAATATTATATAGTATCTACTCTGTACTAGTAATATTATATAGTATCTACTCTGTACTAGTAATATTATATAGTATCTACTCTGTACTAGTAATATTATATAGTATCTACTCTGTACTAGTAATATTATATAGTATCTACTCTGTACTACTAGTAATACTATAAAGTATCTACTCTGTACTACTAGTAATATTATATAGTATCTACTCTGTACTAGTTATATTATATAGTATCTACTCTGTACTAGTAATATTATATAGTATCTACTCTGTACTAGTAATATTATATAGTATCTACTCTGTACTAGTAATATTATATAGTATCTACTCTGTACTACTAGTAATACTATAAAGTATCTACTCTGTACTACTAGTAATATTATATAGTATCTACTCTGTACTAGTAATATTATATAGTATCTACTCTGTACTACTAGTAATATTATATAGTATCTCCTCTGTACTAGTAATATTATATAGTATCTACTCTGTACTAGTAATATTATATAGTATCTACTCTGTACTACTAGTAATATTATATAGTATCTACTCTGTACTACTAGTAATATTATATAGTATCTACTCTGTGCTATTAGTAATATTATATAGTATCTACTCTGTACTGGTAATATTATATATTATCTACTCTTTACTACTAGTAATATTATATAGTATCTACTCTGTACTAGTAATATTATATAGTATCTACTCTGTACTAGTAATATTATATAGTATCTACTCTGTACTAGTAATATTATATAGTATCTACTCTGTACTAGTAATATTATATAGTATCTACTCTGTACTAGTAATATTATATAGTATCTACTCTGTACTACTAGTAATATTATATAGTATCTACTCTGTACAAGTAATATTATATAGTATCTACTCTGTACTAGTAATATTATATAGTATCTACTCTGTACTACTAGTAATATTATATAGTATCTACTCTGTACTAGTAATATTATATAGTATCTACTCTGTACTAGTAATATTATATAGTATCTACTCTGTACTAGTAATATTATATAGTATCTACTCTGTACTAGTAATATTATATAGTATCTACTCTGTACTACTAGTAATACTATAAAGTATCTACTCTGTACTACTAGTAATATTATATAGTATCTACTCTGTACTAGTAATATTATATAGTATCTACTCTGTACTAGTAATATTATATAGTATCTACTCTGTACTAGTAATATTATATAGTATCTACTCTGTACTAGTAATATTATATAGTATCTACCCTGTACTACTAGTAATACTATAAAGTATCTACTCTGTACTACTAGTAATATTATATAGTATCTACTCTGTACTAGTAATATTATATAGTATCTACTCTGTACTACTAGTAATATTATATAGTATCTCCTCTGTACTAGTAATATTATATAGTATCTACTCTGTACTAGTAATATTATATAGTATCTACTCTGTACTACTAGTAATATTATATAGTATCTACTCTGTACTACTAGTAATATTATATAGTATCTACTCTGTGCTACTAGTAATATTATATAGTATCTACTCTGTACTGGTAATATTATATATTATCTACTCTGTACTAGTAATATTATATAGTATCTACTCTGTACTAGTAATATTATATAGTATCTACTCTGTACTACTAGTAATATTATATAGTATCTACTCTGTACTAGTAATATTATATAGTATCTACTCTGTACTAGTAATATTATATAGTATCTACTCTGTACTAGTAATATTATATAGTATCTACTCTGTACTAGTAATATTATATAGTATCTACTCTGTACTAGTAATATTATATAGTATCTACTCTGTACTACTAGTAATATTATATAGTATCTACTCTGTACTAGTAATATTATATAGTATCTACTCTGTACTAGTAATATTATATAGTATCTTCTCTGTACTACTAGTAATATTATATAGTATCCACTCTGTACTAGTAATATTATATAGTATCTACTCTGTACTAGTAATATTATATAGTATCTACTCTGTACTAGTTATATTATATAGTATCTTCTCTGTACTACTAGTAATATTATATAGTATCCACTCTGTACTAGTAATATTATATAGTATCTACTCTGTACTAGTAATATTATATAGTATCTACTCTGTACTACTAGTAATATTATATTGTATCTACTCTGTACTGCTAGTAATATTATATAGTATCTACTCTGTACTAGTAATATAATATAGTATCTACTCTGTACTACTAGTAATATTATATAGTATCTACTCTGTATTACTAGTAATATTATATAGTATCTACTCTGTACTAGTAATATTATATAGTATCTACTCCGTACTAGTAATATTATATAGTATCTACTCTGTACTAGTAATATTATATAGTATCTACTCTGTACTACTAGTAATATTATATAGTATCTACTCTGTACTAGTAATATTATATAGTATCTACTCTGTACTAGTAATATTATATAGTATCTACTCTGTACTAGTAATATTATATAGTATCTACTCTGTACTAGTAATATTATATAGTATCTCCTCTGTACTACTAGTAATATTATATAGTATCTCCTCTGTACTACTAGTAATATTATATAGTATCTACTCTGCACTAGTAATATTATATAGTATCTACTCTGTACTAGTAATATTATATAGTATCTACTCCGTACTACTAGTAATATTATATAGTATCTACTCTGTACTACTAGTAATATTATATAGTATCTCCTCTGTACTACTAGTAATATTATATAGTATCTACTCTGTACTAGTAATATTATATAGTATCTACTCTGTACTGCTAGTAATATTATATAGTATCTACTCTGTACTAGTAATATTATATAGTATCTACTCTGTACTGCTAGTAATATTATATAGTATCTACTTTGTACTGCTAGTAATATTATATAGTATCTAATCTGTACTAGTAATATTATATAGTATCTACTCTGTACTGCTAGTAATATTATATAGTATCTACTCTGTACTAGTAATATTATATAGTATCTACTCTGTACTAGTAATATTATATAGTATCTACTCTGCACTACTAGTAATATTATATAGTATCTACTCTGTACAAGTAATATTATATAGTATCTACTCTGTACTAGTAATATTATATAGTATATACTCTGTACTACTAGTAATATTATATAGTATCTACTCTGTACAAGTAATATTATATAGTATCTACTCTGTACTACTAGTAATATTATATAGTATCTACTCTGTACTACTAGTAATATTATATAGTATCTCCTCTGTACTACTAGTAATATTATATAGTATCTACTCTGTACTAGTAATATTATATAGTATCTACTCTGTACTAGTAATATTATATAGTATCTACTCCGTACTACTAGTAATATTATATAGTATCTACTCTGTACTACTAGTAATATTATATAGTATCTCCTCTGTACTACTAGTAATATTATATAGTATCTACTCTGTACTAGTAATATTAAATAGTATCTACTCTGTACTGCTAGTAATATTATATAGTATCTACTCTGTACTAGTAATATTATATAGTATCTACTCTGTACTGCTAGTAATATTATATAGTATCTACTCTGTACTGCTAGTAATATTATATAGTATCTAATCTGCACTAGTAATATTATATAGTATCTACTCTGTACTGCTAGTAATATTATATAGTATCTACTCTGTACTAGTAATATTATATAGTATCTACCTGTACTAGTAATATTATATAGTATCTACTCTGTACTACTAGTAATATTATATAGTATCTACTCTGTACAAGTAATATTATATAGTATCTACTCTGTACTAGTAATATTATATAGTATCTACTCTGTACTGCTAGTAATATTATATAGTATCTAATCTGTACTAGTAATATTATATAGTATCTACTCTGTACTGCTAGTAATATTATATAGTATCTACTCTGTACTAGTAATATTATATAGTATCTACTCTGTACTAGTAATATTATATAGTATCTACTCTGTACTACTAGTAATATTATATAGTATCTACTCTGTACAAGTAATATTATATAGTATCTACTCTGTACTAGTAATATTATATAGTATCTACTCTGTACTACTAGTAATATTATATAGTATCTACTCTGTACAAGTAATATTATATAGTATCTACTCTGTACTAGTAATATTATATAGTATCTACTCTGTCCTACTAGTAATATTATATAGTATCTACTCTGTACTAGTATAATATTATATAGTATCTACTCTGTACTAGTAATATTATATAGTATCTACTCTGTACTAGTAATATTATATAGTATCTACTCTGTACTAGTAATATTATATAGTATCTACTCTGTACTACTAGTAATACTATAAAGTATCTACTCTGTACTACTAGTAATATTATATAGTATCTACTCTGTACTAGTAATATTATATAGTATCTACTCTGTACTAGTAATATTATATAGTATCTACTCTGTACTAGTAATATTATATAGTATCTACTCTGTACTAGTAATATTATATAGTATCTACCCTGTACTACTAGTAATACTATAAAGTATCTACTCTGTACTACTAGTAATATTATATAGTATCTACTCTGTACTAGTAATATTATATAGTATCTACTCTGTACTACTAGTAATATTATATAGTACTCCTCTGTACTAGTAATATTATATAGTATCTACTCTGTACTAGTAATATTATATAGTATCTACTCTGTACCTAGTAATATTATATAGTATCTACTCTGTACTAGTAATATTATATAGTATCTACCTGTACTAGTAATATTATATAGTATCTACTCTGACTACTAGTAATATTATATAGTATCTACTCTGTACAAGTAATATTATATAGTATCTACTCTGTACTAGTAATATTATATAGTATATACTCTGTACTACTAGTAATATTATATAGTATCTACTCTGTACAAGTAATATTATATAGTATCTACTCTGTACTACTAGTAATATTATATAGTATCTACTCTGTACTACTAGTAATATTATATAGTATCTCCTCTGTACTACTAGTAATATTATATAGTATCTACTCTGTACTAGTAATATTATATAGTATCTACTCTGTACTAGTAATATTATATAGTATCTACTCCGTACTACTAGTAATATTATATAGTATCTACTCTGTACTACTAGTAATATTATATAGTATCTCCTCTGTACTACTAGTAATATTATATAGTATCTACTCTGTACTAGTAATATTAAATAGTATCTACTCTGTACTGCTAGTAATATTATATAGTATCTACTCTGTACTAGTAATATTATATAGTATCTACTCTGTACTGCTAGTAATATTATATAGTATCTACTCTGTACTGCTAGTAATATTATATAGTATCTAATCTGCACTAGTAATATTATATAGTATCTACTCTGTACTGCTAGTAATATTATATAGTATCTACTCTGTACTAGTAATATTATATAGTATCTACTCTGTACTAGTAATATTATATAGTATCTACTCTGTACTACTAGTAATATTATATAGTATCTACTCTGTACAAGTAATATTATATAGTATCTACTCTGTACTAGTAATATTATATAGTATCTACTCTGTACTGCTAGTAATATTATATAGTATCTAATCTGTACTAGTAATATTATATAGTATCTACTCTGTACTGCTAGTAATATTATATAGTATCTACTCTGTACTAGTAATATTATATAGTATCTACTCTGTACTAGTAATATTATATAGTATCTACTCTGTACTACTAGTAATATTATATAGTATCTACTCTGTACAAGTAATATTATATAGTATCTACTCTGTACTAGTAATATTATATAGTATCTACTCTGTACTACTAGTAATATTATATAGTATCTACTCTGTACAAGTAATATTATATAGTATCTACTCTGTACTAGTAATATTATATAGTATCTACTCTGTCCTACTAGTAATATTATATAGTATCTACTCTGTACTAGTAATATTATATAGTATCTACTCTGTACTAGTAATATTATATAGTATCTACTCTGTACTAGTAATATTATATAGTATCTACTCTGTACTAGTAATATTATATAGTATCTACTCTGTACTACTAGTAATACTATAAAGTATCTACTCTGTACTACTAGTAATATTATATAGTATCTACTCTGTACTAGTAATATTATATAGTATCTACTCTGTACTAGTAATATTATATAGTATCTACCTGTACTAGTAATATTATATAGTATCTACTCTGTACTAGTAATATTATATAGTATCTACCCTGTACTACTAGTAATACTATAAAGTATCTACTCTGTACTAGTAATATTATATAGTATCTACTCTGTACTAGTAATATTATATAGTATCTACTCTGTACTACTAGTAATATTATATAGTATCTCCTCTGTACTAGTAATATTATATAGTATCTACTCTGTACTAGTAATATTATATAGTATCTACTCTGTACTACTAGTAATATTATATAGTATCTACTCTGTACTACTAGTAATATTATATAGTATCTACCTGTGCTACTAGTAATATTATATAGTATCTACTCTGTACTGGTAATATTATATATTATCTACTCTGTACTAGTAATATTATATAGTATCTACTCTGTACTAGTAATATTATATAGTATCTACTCTGTACTACTAGTAATATTATATAGTATCTACTCTGTACTAGTAATATTATATAGTATCTACTCTGTACTAGTAATATTATATAGTATCTACTCTGTACTAGTAATATTATATAGTATCTACTCTGTACTAGTAATATTATATAGTATCTACTCTGTACTAGTAATATTATATAGTATCTACTCTGTACTACTAGTAATATTATATAGTATCTACTCTGTACTAGTAATATTATATAGTATCTACTCTGTACTAGTAATATTATATAGTATCTTCTCTGTACTACTAGTAATATTATATAGTATCCACTCTGTACTAGTAATATTATATAGTATCTACTCTGTTCTAGTAATATTATATAGTATCTACTCTGTACTAGTAATATTATATAGTATCTTCTCTGTACTACTAGTAATATTATATAGTATCCACTCTGTACTAGTAATATTATATAGTATCTACTCTGTACTAGTAATATTATATAGTATCTACTCTGTACTACTAGTAATATTATATTGTATCTACTCTGTACTGCTAGTAATATTATATAGTATCTACTCTGTACTAGTAATATAATATAGTATCTACTCTGTACTACTAGTAATATTATATAGTATCTACTCTGTATTACTAGTAATATTATATAGTATCTACTCTGTACTAGTAATATTATATAGTATCTACTCTGTTACTAGTAATATTATATAGTATCTACTCTGTACTAGTAATATTATATAGTATCTACTCTGTACTACTAGTAATATTATATAGTATCTACTCTGTACTAGTAATATTATATAGTATCTACTCTGTACTAGTAATATTATATAGTATCTACTGTGTACTAGTAATATTATATAGTATCTACTACTAGTAATATTATATAGTATCTCCTCTGTACTACTAGTAATATTATATAGTATCTCCTCTGTACTACTAGTAATATTATATAGTATCTACTCTGCACTAGTAATATTATATAGTATCTACTCTGTACTAGTAATATTATATAGTATCTACTCTGTACTACTAGTAATATTATATAGTATCTACTCTGTACTACTAGTAATATTATATAGTATCTCCTCTGTACTACTAGTAATATTATATAGTATCTACTCTGTACTAGTAATATTATATAGTATCTACTCTGTACTGCTAGTAATATTATATAGTATCTACTCTGTACTAGTAATATTATATAGTATCTACTCTGTACTGCTAGTAATATTATATAGTATCTACTCTGTACTGCTAGTAATATTATATAGTATCTAATCTGTACTAGTAATATTATATAGTATCTACTCTGTACTGCTAGTAATATTATATAGTATCTACTCTGTACTAGTAATATTATATAGTATCTACTCTGTACTAGTAATATTATATAGTATCTACTCTGCACTACTAGTAATATTATATAGTATCTACTCTGTACAAGTAATATTATATAGTATCTACTCTGTACTAGTAATATTATATAGTATATACTCTGTACTACTAGTAATATTATATAGTATCTACTCTGTACAAGTAATATTATATAGTATCTACTCTGTACTACTAGTAATATTATATAGTATCTACTCTGTACTACTAGTAATATTATATAGTATCTCCTCTGTACTACTAGTAATATTATATAGTATCTACTCTGTACTAGTAATATTATATAGTATCTACTCTGTACTAGTAATATTATATAGTATCTACTCCGTACTACTAGTAATATTATATAGTATCTACTCTGTACTACTAGTAATATTATATAGTATCTCCTCTGTACTACTAGTAATATTATATAGTATCTACTCTGTACTAGTAATATTAAATAGTATCTACTCTGTACTGCTAGTAATATTATATAGTATCTACTCTGTACTAGTAATATTATATAGTATCTACTCTGTACTGCTAGTAATATTATATAGTATCTACTCTGTACTGCTAGTAATATTATATAGTATCTAATCTGCACTAGTAATATTATATAGTATCTACTCTGTACGCTAGTAATATTATATAGTATCTACTCTGTACTAGTAATATTATATAGTATCTACTCTGTACTAGTAATATTATATAGTACTCTGTACTACTAGTAATATTATATAGTATCTACTCTGTACAAGTAATATTATATAGTATCTACTCTGTACTGCTAGTAATATTATATAGTATCTACTCTGTACTACTAGTAATATTATATTGTATCTACTCTGTACTGCTAGTAATATTATATAGTATCTACTCTGTACTAGTAATATAATATAGTATCTACTCTGTACTACTAGTAATATTATATAGTATCTACTCTGTATTACTAGTAATATTATATAGTATCTACTCTGTACTAGTAATATTATATAGTATCTACTCTGTATTACTAGTAATATTATATAGTATCTACTCTGTACTAGTAATATTATATAGTATCTACTCTGTACTACTAGTAATATTATATAGTATCTACTCTGTACTAGTAATATTATATAGTATCTACTCTGTACTAGTAATATTATATAGTATCTACTCTGTACTAGTAATATTATATAGTATCTACTCTGTACTAGTAATATTATATAGTATCTCCTCTGTACTACTAGTAATATTATATAGTATCTCCTCTGTACTACTAGTAATATTATATAGTATCTACTCTGCACTAGTAATATTATATAGTATCTACTCTGTACTAGTAATATTATATAGTATCTACTCCGTACTACTAGTAATATTATATAGTATCTACTCTGTACTACTAGTAATATTATATAGTATCTCCTCTGTACTACTAGTAATATTATATAGTATCTACTCTGTACTAGTAATATTATATAGTATCTACTCTGTACTGCTAGTAATATTATATAGTATCTACTCTGTACTAGTAATATTATATAGTATCTACTCTGTACTGCTAGTAATATTATATAGTATCTACTCTGTACTGCTAGTAATATTATATAGTATCTAATCTGTACTAGTAATATTATATAGTATCTACTCTGTACTGCTAGTAATATTATATAGTATCTACTCTGTACTAGTAATATTATATAGTATCTACTCTGTACTAGTAATATTATATAGTATTTACTCTGCACTACTAGTAATATTATATAGTATCTACTCTGTACAAGTAATATTATATAGTATCTACTCTGTACTAGTAATATTATATAGTATATACTCTGTACTACTAGTAATATTATATAGTATCTACTCTGTACAAGTAATATTATATAGTATCTACTCTGTACTACTAGTAATATTATATAGTATCTACTCTGTACTACTAGTAATATTATATAGTATCTCCTCTGTACTACTAGTAATATTATATAGTATCTACTCTGTACTAGTAATATTATATAGTATCTACTCTGTACTAGTAATATTATATAGTATCTACTCCGTACTACTAGTAATATTATATAGTATCTACTCTGTACTACTAGTAATATTATATAGTATCTCCTCTGTACTACTAGTAATATTATATAGTATCTACTCTGTACTAGTAATATTAAATAGTATCTACTCTGTACTGCTAGTAATATTATATAGTATCTACTCTGTACTAGTAATATTATATAGTATCTACTCTGTACTGCTAGTAATATTATATAGTATCTACTCTGTACTGCTAGTAATATTATATAGTATCTAATCTGCACTAGTAATATTATATAGTATCTACTCTGTACTAGTAATATTATATAGTATCTACTCTGTACTAATAATATTATATAGTATCTACTCTGTACTACTAGTAATATTATATAGTATCTACTCTGTACTGGTAATATTATATAGTATCTACTCTGTACTGCTAGTAATATTATATAGTATCTACTCTGTACTAGTAATATTATATAGTATCTACTCTGTACTAGTAATATTATATAGTATCTACTCTGTACTACTAGTAATATTATATAGTATCTACTCTGTACAAGTAATATTATATAGTATCTACCTGTACTAGTAATATTATATAGTATCTACTCTGTACTGCTAGTAATATAATATAGTATCTAATCTGTACTAGTAATATTATATAGTATCTACTCTGTACTGCTAGTAATATTATATAGTATCTACTCTGTACTAGTAATATTATATAGTATCTACTCTGTACTAGTAATATTATATAGTATCTACTCTGTACTACTAGTAATATTATATAGTATCTACTCTGTACAAGTAATAATATATAGTATCTACTCTGTACTAGTAATATTATATAGTATCTACTCTGTACTACTAGTAATATTATATAGTATCTACTCTGTACAAGTAATATTATATAGTATCTACTCTGTACTAGTAATATTATATAGTATCTACTCTGTACTACTAGTAATATTATATAGTATCTACTCTGTACTAGTAATATTATATAGTATCTACTCTGTACTAGTAATATTATATAGTATCTACTCTGTACTAGTAATATTATGTAGTATCTACTCTGTACTACTAGTAATACTATAAAGTATCTACTCTGTACTACTAGTAATATTATATAGTATCTACTCTGTACTAGTAATATTATATAGTATCTACTCTGTACTAGTAATATTATATAGTATCTACTCTGTACTAGTAATATTATATAGTATCTACTCTGTACTAGTAATATTATATAGTATCTACTCTGTACTACTAGTAATACTATAAAGTATCTACTCTGTACTACTAGTAATATTATATAGTATCTACTCTGTACTAGTAATATTATATAGTATCTACTCTGTACTACTAGTAATATTATATAGTATCTCCTCTGTACTAGTAATATTATATAGTATCTACTCTGTACTAGTAATATTATATAGTATCTACTCTGTACTACTAGTAATATTATATAGTATCTACTCTGTACTACTAGTAATATTATATAGTATCTACTCTGTGCTACTAGTAATATTATATAGTATCTACTCTGTACTGGTAATATTAATATTATATATTATCTACTCTGTACTACTAGTAATATTATATAGTATCTACTCTGTACTACTAGTAATATTATATAGTATCTACTCTGTACTAGTAATATTATATAGTATCTACTACAGTAAAAATAGTAACTCTGTACTAGTAATATTATATAGTATCTACTCTGTACTAGTAATATTATATAGTATCTACTCTGTACTAGTAATATTATATAGTATCTACTCTGTACTACTAGTAATATTATATAGTATCTACTCTGTACTAGTAATATTATATAGTATCTACTCTGTACTAGTAATATTATATAGTATCTACTCTGTACTACTAGTAATATTATATAGTATCTACTCTGTACTAGTAATATTATATAGTATCTACTCTGTACTAGTAATATTATATAGTATCTACTCTGTACTAGTAATATTATATAGTATCTACTACTGTAAAAATAGAACCGACTAGTAATATTATATAGTATCTACTCTGTACTACTAGTAATATTATATAGTATCTACTCTGTACTACTAGTAATATTATATAGTATCTACTCTGTACTAGTAATATTATATAGTATCTACTCTGTACTACTAGTAATATTATATAGTATCTACTCTGTACTAGTAATATTATATAGTATCTACTCTGTACTAGTAATATTATATAGTATCTACTCTGTACTAGTAATATTATATAGTATCTACTCTGTACTAGTAATATTATATAGTATCTACTCTGTACTACTAGTAATATTATATAGTATCTACTCTGTACTAGTAATATTATATAGTATCTACTCTGTACTAGTAATATTATATAGTATCTACTCTGTACTAGTAATATTATATAGTATCTACTCTGTACTAGTAATATTATATAGTATCTCCTCTGTACTACTAGTAATATTATATAGTATCTACTCTGTACTACTAGTAATATTATATAGTATCTACTCTGCACTAGTAATATTATATAGTATCTACTCTGTACTAGTAATATTATATAGTATCTACTCTGTACTAGTAATATTATATAGTATCTACTCTGTACTACTAGTAATATTATATAGTATCTACTCTGTACTACTAGTAATATTATATAGTATCTACTCTGTACTAGTAATATTATATAGTATCTACTCTGTACTAGTAATATTATATAGTATCTACTCTGTACTAGTAATATTATATAGTATCTACTCTGTACTGCTAGTAATATTATATAGTATCTACTCTGTACTGCTAGTAATATTATATAGTATCTACTCTGTACTAGTAATATTATATAGTATCTACTCTGTACGCTAGTAATATTATATAGTATCTACTCTGTACTAGTAATATTATATAGTATCTACTCTGTACTAGTAATATTATATAGTATTACCGCACTAGTAATATTATATAGTATCTACTCTAGTAATATTATATAGTATCTACTCTGTACTAGTAATATTATATAGTATCTACTCTGTACTACTAGTAATATTATATAGTATCTACTCTGTACTAGTAATATTATATAGTATCTACTCTGTACTAGTAATATTATATAGTATCTACTCTGTACTACTAGTAATATTATATAGTATCTCCTCTGTACTACTAGTAATATTATATAGTATCTACTCTGTACTAGTAATATTATATAGTATCTACTCTGTACTAGTAATATTATATAGTATCTACTCTGTACTACTAGTAATATTATATAGTATCTACTCTGTACTACTAGTAATATTATATAGTATCTCTGTACTACTAGTAATATTATATAGTATCTACTCTGTACTAGTAATATTAAATAGTATCTACTCTGTACTGCTAGTAATATTATATAGTATCTACTCTGTACTAGTAATATTATATAGTATCTACTCTGTACTGCTAGTAATATTATATAGTATCTACTCTGTACCTAGTAATATTATATAGTATCTACTCTGTACTAGTAATATTATATAGTATCTACTCTGTACTAGTAATATTATATAGTATCTACTCTGTACTAGTAATATTATATAGTATCTACTCTGTACTAGTAATATTATATAGTATCTACTCTGTACTACTAGTAATATTATATAGTATCTACTCTGTACTAGTAATATTATATAGTATCTACTCTGTACTAGTAATATTATATAGTATCTACTCTGTACTCTAGTAATATTATATAGTATCTACTCTGTACTAGTAATATTATATAGTATCTACTCTGTACTACTAGTAATATTATATAGTATCTACTCTGTACTAGTAATATTATATAGTATCTACTCTGTACTAGTAATATTATATAGTATCTACTCTGTACTACTAGTAATATTATATAGTATCTACTCTGTACTAGTAATATTATATAGTATCTACTCTGTACTAGTAATATTATATAGTATCTACTCTGTACTACTAGTAATATTATATAGTATCTACTCTGTAATACTAGTAATATTATATAGTATCTACTCTGTACTGCTAGTAATATTATATAGTATCTACTCTGTACTAGTAATATTATATAGTATCTACTATGTACTGCTAGTAATATTATATAGTATCTACTCGGATTGTACTAGTAATATTATATAGTATCTACTCTGTACTAGTAATATTATATAGTATCTACTCTGTACTAGTAATATTATATAGTATCTACTCTGTACTAGTAATATTATATAGTATCTACTCTGTACTAGTAATATTATATAGTATATACGATCTGTACTGTACTAGTAATATTATATAGTATCTACTCTGTACTAGTAATATTATATAGTATCTACTCTGTACTACTAGTAATATTATATAGTATCTACTCTGTACTACTAGTAATATTATATAGTATCTCTCTGTACTACTAGTAATATTATATAGTATCTACTCTGTACTAGTAATATTATATAGTATCTACTCTGTACTAGTAATATTATATAGTATCTACCCGTACTACTAGTAATATTATATAGTATCTACTCTGTACATAATAGTAATATTATATAGTATCTCCTCTGTACTACTAGTAATATTATATAGTATCTACTCTGTACTAGTAATATTATATAGTATCTACTCTGTACTGCTAGTAATATTATATAGTATCTACTCTGTACTAGTAATATTATATAGTATCTACTCTGTACTAGTAATATTATATAGTATCTACTCTGTACTGCTAGTAATATTATATAGTATCTAATCTGTACTAGTAATATTATATAGTATCTACTCTGTACTGCTAGTAATATTATATAGTATCTACTCTGTACTAGTAATATTATATAGTATCTACTCTGTACTAGTAATATTATATAGTATCTACTCTGTACTAGTAATATTATATAGTATCTACTCTGTACTAGTAATATTATATAGTATCTACTCTGTACTAGTAATATTATATAGTATCTACTCTGTACTACTAGTAATATTATATAGTATCTACTCTGTACTACTAGTAATACTATAAAGTATCTACTCTGTACTACTAGTAATGTTATATAGTATCTACTCTGTACTAGTAATATTATATAGTATCTACTCTGTACTACTAGTAATATTATATAGTATCTCCTCTGTACTAGTAATATTATATAGTATCTACTAGGTACTACTAGTAATATTATATAGTATCTACTCTGTACTAGTAATATTATATAGTATCTTCTCTGTACTAGTAATATTATATAGTATCTACTCTTTACTACTAGTAATATTATATAGTATCTACTCTGTACTAGTAATATTATATAGTATCTACTCTGTACTGCTAGTAATATTATATAGTATCTACTCTGTACTAGTAATATTATATAGTATCTACTCTGTACTACTAGTAATATTATATATTATCTACTCTGTACTAGTAATATTATATAGTATCTACTCTGTGCTAGTAATATTATATAGTATCTACTCTGTACAAGTAATATATATAGTATCTACTCTGTACTACTAGTAATATATATAGTATCTACCTGTACTAGTAATATTATATAGTATCTACTCTGTACTACTAGTAATATTATATAGTATCTACTCTGTACTAGTAATATTATATAGTATCTACTCTGTACTACTAGTAATATTATATAGTATCTACTCTGTACTAGTAATATTATATAGTATCTACTCTTTACTACTAGTAATATTATATAGTATCTACTCTGTACTAGTAATATTATATAGTATCTACTCTGTACTACGTAATATTATATAGTATCTACTCTGTACTACTAGTAATATTATATAGTATCTACTCTGTACTAGTAATATTATATAGTATCTACTCTGTACTACTAGTAATATTATATAGTATCTACTCTGTACTACTAGTAATATTATATAGTATCTACTCTGTACTAGTAATATTATATAGTATCTACTCTGTACTAGTAATATTATATAGTATCTACTCTGTACTAGTCATATTATATAGTATCAACTCTGTACTACTAGTAATATTATATAGTATCTCCTCTGTACTACTAGTAATATTATATAGTATCTACTCTGTACTACTAGTCATATTATATAGTATCTACTCTGTACTACTAGTAATATTATATAGTATCTCCTCTGTACTACTAGTAATATTATATAGTATCTACTCTGTACTACTAGTAATATTATATAGTATCTCCTCTGTACTACTAGTAATATTATATAGTATCTACTCTGTACTACTATTAATATTATATAGTATCTACTCTGTACTAGTAATATTATATAGTATCTACTCTGTACTACTAGTAATATTATATAGTATCTACTCTGTACTAGTAATATTATATAGTATCTACTCTGTACTACTAGTAATATTATATAGTATCTACTCTGTACTACTAGTAATATTATATAGTATCTACTCTGTACTAGTAATATTATATAGTATCTACTCTGTACTAGTAATATTATATAGTATCTACTCTGTACTAATAATATTATATAGTATCTACTCTGTACTAGTAATATTATATAGTATCTACTCTGTACTAGTAATATTATATAGTATCTACTCTGTACTACTAGTAATATTATATAGTATCTACTCTGTACTACTAGTAATATTATATAGTATCTACTCTGTACTAGTAATATTATATAGTATCTACTCTGTACTAGTAATATTATATAGTATCTACTCTGTACTACTAGTAATATTATATAGTATCTACTCTTAACTAGTAATATTATATAGTATCTACTCTGTACTACTAGTAATATTATATAGTATCTACTCTGTACTACTAGTAATATTATATAGTATCTACTCTGTACTGCTAGTAATATTATATAGTATCTACTCTGTACTGCTAGTAATATTATATAGTATCTACTCTGTACTAATAATATTATATAGTATCTACTCTGTACTAGTAATATTATATAGTATCTACTCTGTACTACTAGTAATATTATATAGTATCTACTCTGTACTATTAGTAATATTATATAGTATCTACTCTGTACTACTAGTAATATTATATAGTATCTACTCTGTACTAATAATATTATATAGTATCTAGTCTGTACTAGTAATATTATATAGTATCTACTCTGTACTAGTAATATTATATAGTATCTACTCTGTACTGCTAGTAATATTATATAGTATCTACTCTGTACTAGTAATATTATATAGTATCTACTCTGTACTAGTAATATTATATAGTATCTACTCTGTACTATTAGTAATATTATATAGTATCTACTTTGCACCCTGACAGTGTCATACACTATATATTATAGATATATAGTCCTAGGAGCCCTGACAGTGTCATACACTATGTATTATAGATATATAGTCCTAGGAGCCCTGACAGTGTCATACACTATGTATTATAGATATATAGTCCTAGGAGTCCTGACAGTGTCATACACTATGTATAATAGATATATAGTCCTAGGAGCCCTGACAGAGTCATACACTATGTATTATAGATATATAGTCCTAGGAGTCCTGACAGTATCATACTCTATGTATTATAGATATATAGTCCTAGGAGCCCTGACAGTGTCATACACTATGTATTATAGATATATAGTCCTAGGAGTCCTGACAGTGTCATACACTATGTATTATAGATATATAGTCCTAGGAGTCCTGACAGTGTCATACACTATGTATTATAGATATATAGCCCTAGGAGCCCTGACAGTGTCATACACTATGTATTATAGATATATAGTCCTAGGAGTCCTGACAGTGTCATACACTATGTATTATAGATATATAGTCCTAAGAGTCCTGACAGTGTCATACACTATGTATTATAGATATATAGCCCTAGGACTCCTGACAGTGTCATACACTATGTATTATAGATATATAGTCCTAGGAGTCCTGACAGTGTCATACACTATGTATTATAGATATATAGCCCTAGGACTCCTGACAGTGTCATACACTATGTATTATAGATATATAGTCCTAGGAGTCCTGACAGTGTCATACACTATGTATTATAGATATATAATCCTAGGAGCCCTGACAGTGTCATACACTATGTATTATAGATATATAGTCCTAGGAGCCCTGACAGAATCATACACACTGTTTTGTTGATAGAGCCAGACGATAGTATCTTTCGACTTCTCTTACTGACTATGGAGTGCCAGAAGTTCCTGTTCTTTGCCTTTACTTACCAAAGATGGACTGATAGAGAGTATTATTTTCCTTCTTCACCTACCAGCCGTGTATCCACAGAAGGTGGTGTCTTGTGCCTTTACCCTACCATCCATAAATTGTCAGAAGGTCACGTTTTTTTTTTTTCCTTCTTGCAGCTTCATCAACCAAACATGGACTTCCAGATTGTAGTATCTACCAGCCTTGAACTAAGATAAGGTGTTGTCCTGAGCTTACACCTACCAGCTATAAACTGCAAGAAAGCAGCATCTTGTGCTTGTACCTACCCACCATGGACTGACAGAAGGTAAGGTCCAGCTCTTTTACCTATCCGCCAAACACCGCCAGATGATATCATCTTTCATCTACAATTATCGACCATGAGCCAAAAGACGGTAGCACCTTCTGCCTTTACTTATTGGCAGGGGATACGGCTGTGATAACCTCTCAGACATGATATATAGGTGATTTTCAGTTGCCTTTATTTGTGTTGCCCCCTGTAGTTCACTTTGCTGCAGAATACACTACCTCTGTAGGTTTCACAGACATGATAGGAAGCAGAAGACATACTTGCCATCTGTCCGAAATTTGCTACCTGGCATATTTTTCTCCCGGGCAATGTCCTAGGTAATACAGGGTGTCATTTTGTGTAATTGGCTAATACCCATATGATTATTACAAAAGCAAAAGACTAATATTACACTCCTTTAAAGTCCACTGAGATACCATTATATTGTGTGAGGGGACTATTGTGGTAGCATTATACTGTGTAAGGACCACTATGGGGTCATTTTACTGTATGCAAACCACTGAGGGAGATACTATACTCTAAGGGCCCATTATCAGTTATTGAAAGTTAAAACAGAAACTTTGTTTAGGTAGATCAGTCAAAATAGTTGATAAGAGCCGCCTTGAAGTGAGACAGGCCTGAAATTTAGGCCACATAATGTTCTTTAGAGTTGACTATAAGTCACATGTATAATTCTGCTAATTCCCTTATGAATGACATTGATCGAATGTTCTCCTTAGCGAGGTCTCTTTGCTCTGTAGGTTATCTTTATCTATAATCTTCTTTTTGCTGTAACCTCACTTCTAAATAAACTTCCATCTGCTTTATAAATCTGAGAGACGGTTCATGTCTTGGTTTTATGTAAAAGTTTCCATAACAGCACCTGAGAATTATCTAGGATATTCCAGTCCATGCGTCATCCATTATAGGGTAGATTCTGCCCCCCACCTGGACCAGCAGGGGGCAGCAGACATTATCTATTGTTGAAGTGAAGTTCTTAGGTGACTCCAGCAGAGGGTGATGTACGTGTGGTCCCCAAATGTCCAGTGAAATTAGAATTATCACCAAGTGATGGTCTACAAAGGAGCAGGGGGCCATCATACAGAAGACAGAGTAGTGACCAATCTCCTCTGATCACACTACAATGGTCTCCCGTTACTTACCTGATGATACCCCAACCACTCTCAACTCTCACAATATGACCCCCCTCCACTAATGCTCCATCCCCTGGTGCCTCCCTATTACTCCCTAACTTTCACTGATACCCCTCCGTTGTCCCCTTCCTCTACTGCCCCACCAATGACAACCTCCCATGATGACCCCCTTTGCTCCTGACCATCCAATGACCCCCTCCCATGATGACCCCACAATTACCCCTTATCCTCCTGATGACCCAGTTACCCCCTCCTTTCTCTAAGTAATTATTCCCTCCCATGATGACTGCCCTCCGCTGCTGGCTCCACCAATCTTCCTGATAACCTTTGCCCCCCTCCCATATAATTACTGTCTGCTGACACCCCCAATTACCCCCTCTCCTTCCTCTGATGACCTCATTACTATGTGATGTAATGAAATCCTGAGTAGAATGAATCAGCCGGACGACAAGTCTAAACCTTTTATTGACAGATACTGCAGTGATATAAGACGTCTCCACTCTACATTTAGATGCCTTCTCCTATGGCGAGGGTCAGACAGCTGAGGAAGATGACAAACTCCTTCAGGTTGACCTGATTGTCTCCATCAAAGTCCATTTGGGCAAAAACTTCATTGAGAATCTCGTCCTTCTTCTGATGTTGCTATGGAGAGACAGGTAGATTGTTACTGAGTGCCACAACATTCACTATATACAATGTTATACACCAGTAATGGGGGCGGGGCTGTGACAACCTCTCATCAGTGACCTGGTCACTATCTATAGACAGCAGTGATGTCCCTGCTATAGGGGTGAGCCCGGTCAGATAACCCAGGTCTCTCTACTCACAGGCTCCTGACTGGGATGCGGGGTGCCCTCACTGATGGGGCAGCGATACTTACACACAATAATGGGAACTCTGCAGTTACCAGATCAAAGAGTTCGCCCTTGCTCAGGGTATCTCCTTTTCCATCCTTTCCTGCATATTTCTTGAAGGTTTTGATCGTAGCTATCATATTGTCTTGGAGAGTCATTGTAACCTGAAGAGAGAGCAAAGACGTACGGTCAATGGGGCCAATGACAAGAGACATCCTGTGTATTGTACCAAGCACTAGAGATAGGGGGTGCTATATCAGTCAGTATTACCTGTGTCCAGATTTCTATGTCCATGTTTTATGAAGACATATATACTATATACATATAGTTATGCTATACTGAAAAGCTGGAGCTATAGACACTGAACATGAGAGTCTTCAGCTACAAAGAGGTTAATAATAATGGAGCCGCCATTCACTGCACCCCATATAAAATGCGTTATTATATTATATATCAGCCACAGTTAAATCCAGAGGATATAGGTGATCATATCATGCAGAATCATCCGGTGATTCTCCCAGGCTCTTCCTTCTATCATGTGATCTCTTATTAAACCTTCTGAATTGATAGTAGTATAATGTACTGTGTTAGCCATTGAAAGTAGTGGAAGAGTGAAGAAATCAGGCGATACCTTTTAGAGGCTAAGTGAGTATATTTGATGGTAAGCTTTATACCCTAAAGACATGGACCTTCAAAGGATCTTAGACTCCTTAAAAAAAAACAAAATGCAATATAAGTAGAGAAGTTATTTACAACAGGTCAAAAAATAAACAATCTGGAACCTTGTGGGGTGTGACGGAGGGATCAGTAATTCTTGCTGTTATCTGTTTGCTATCAGGAGGTGATTTGTGACCCTCACAGCTCATACATAGTGTGACATGAAACTGGCATGAATATTAAGTCCAAATTGTAGAGTTTGAAATTTTTGCATTAACTTATATTCCCATTCTTTCCTCTCTCTCTGTGTCTTAAAATGTCCCATTAAAATCACAACCTGCAAATCTTCAGTAGAGTGGTCTTCTCCGGAGAAATGTGCGGCCACTGGGAGATCTGTTCTACTGTTATTAATGGTGGATCTGTGTGAGTTCATGCGCTGACTAAGTCTCTGCCCTGTTTCCCCCACATAGAGGCCTGTGGTGGGACATTGCACACACATTATGAGGTACACCACATTGGGAGACCTGCAGGAAAATGTCCCCCTAATTCTGTGCACCTGTTGTGACTGTGGGATAGGTACACTGTCAGCGGTGTGGATGTGCCTGCAGGTCTTGCACCTGTTTTGCAGGCAAGGTGAGGCGCCATTTTCAGTTGGGGCCTTCAGGGCACTCCGGACAATAATATGCCGTAGGTTTGGTGATTGCCGAAAGGAAAGGAGAGGGGGGACTGGAAATATGTCCTTGAGTCTGTTGTCCCTATGTAGCACAGGTTGGAGCTCCTTGGCCATCCTTCGTAGGATCTCCAGCTGTGGGTTGTAGGTGACAACTAGGGGCACTCGGGCTTCTTTCTTGGTCTCTTTATATGTGAGCAGACTGTCTCTGGTAATGACTGCCGCTTTGCTTAATTGGTTGTCCGTCACTTTTGGTTTGTATCTGGACTGCAGGTGAGGAGGCCCTACTTCAATTCCATAATGACTTCAATGACTTTCACCCGACCATCAACCTTACACTTAGCTATTCAGAGAGTGAAATTCACTTTCTGGACACCACAATATACATTAAAGACCATCGGCTACTCACATCGATATACCACAAACAGAACGGCCTACCTGGGAAACGACAGCTTCCACCCCAAGCACACAAGACAATGTATTATCTACAGCCAGGCTATATGATACAATCGTATTTGCTCCGACAAAGCAGACCTGGACAAGCACCTCCTGGATCTGAGGATGAAATTTCTCAGATTGGGATACAAACCAAAAGTGACAGACAACCAATTAAACAAAGCGGCAGCCATTACCAGAGACAGTCTGCTCACATATAGAGAGACCCAGAAAGATGCCCGAGTGCCCCTAGTCGTCACCTACAACCCACAGCTGGAGATCCTACGAAGGATTGCCAAGGAGCTCCAACCTGTGCTACATAGGGACAACAGACTCAAGGACATATTTCCAGTCCCCCTCTCCTTTCCTGAGGCAACCACCAAACCTGAGGCGTATTATTGTCCGGAGTGCCCTGAAGGCCCCAACTGAAAATGGCACCTCACCTTGTCTGCAAAACAGGTGCATGACCTGCAGGCACATCCACACCGCTGACAGTGTACCTGTCCCACAGTCACAACAGGTGCACAGAATTAGGGGGACATTTTCCTGCAGGTCTCCCAATGTGGTGTACCTCATAATGTGTGTGCAATGTCCCACCACAGGGCTCTATGTGGGGCAAACAGGGCAGAGACTTAGTCAGCGCATGAACTCACACAGATCCACCATTAATAACAGCAGAACAGATCTCCCAGTGGCCGCACATTTCTCCGGAAAAGACCACTCTACTGAAGATTTGCAGGTTGTGATTTTAATGGGACATTTTAAGACACAGAGAGAGAGGAAAGAATGGGAATATAAGTTAATGCAAAAATTTCAAACTCTGCAATTTGGACTTAATATTCATGCCAGCTTCATGTCACACTATGTATGAACTGTGAGGGTCACAAATCACCTCCTGATAGCAAACAGATAACAGCGAGAATTACTGATCCCTCCGTCACACCCCACAAGTTTCCAGATTGTTTATTTTTTGACCGGTTGTAAATAACTTTTCTACTTAGATTGCATTTTGAAGGTCCATGTCAGTTTCTTGTATAATACCATGTCTGATGAAGAGAGCTAGTACTCTCGAAAGCTTACTATAGTATATATATACTATATACTATACTAAATATACTCAGTTAGCCTCTAAAAGGTATCACCTGATTTCTTCATTCTTCCACTAAACCTTCTGAAGAAAATCAAAATTTTCCTTTTACCTAGACACACCCTAAGACGATGGACTGTACACATCACATGTCAGAGGTTATGGAAAAGAGCCATGAAGGAGGAGAAAAGCGAGAGTACACAAGACTGGAGGAAAGAGGATAGACGGCATACAAGGCTGGGGGAGAGAGGATAGACAGTATACAAGGCTGGAGGAGAGAGGATAGACAGTGTACAAGACTGGAGGAGAGAGGATAGACAGTATACAAGGCTGGAGGAGAGAGGATAGACAGTGTACAAGACTGGAGGAGAGAGGATAGACAGTGTACAAGGCTGGAGGAGAGAGGATAGACAGTGTACAAGACTGGAGGAGAGAGGATAGACGGCGTACAAGGCTGGGGGAGAGAGGATAGACGGCGTACAAGGCTGGAGGAGAGAGGATAGATGGCGTACAAGGCTGGAGGAGAGAGGATAGACGGCGTACAAGGCTGGGGGAGAGAGGATAGACGGCGTACAAGGCTGGAGGAGAGAGGATAGACGGTATACAAGACTGGAGGAGAGAGGATAGACGACGTACAAGACTGGAGGAGAGAGGATAGATGGTATACAAGGCTGGAGGAGAGAGGATAGACGGTGTACAAGGCTGGGGGAGAGAGGATAGACGGCGTACAAGGCTGAAGGAGAGAGGATAGACGGCGTACAAGTTTGGGGGAGAGAGGATAGATGGCGTACAAGGCTGGAGGAGAGAGGATAGACGGCGTACAAGGCTGGGGGAGAGAGGATAGATGGCGTACAAGGCTGGAGGAGAGAGGATAGACGGTATACAAGACTGGAGGAGAGAGGATAGACGACGTACAAGACTGGAGGAGAGAGGATAGACGGCGTACAAGGCTGGAGGAGAGAGGATAGATGGTGTACAAGGCTGGGGGAGAGAGGATAGACGGCGTACAAGGCTGAAGGAGAGAGGATAGACGGTGTACAAGGCTGGGGGAGAGAGGATAGATGGCGTACAAGGCTGGGGGAGAGAGGATAGATGGCGTACAAGGCTGGAGGAGAGAGGATAGATGGCGTACAAGGCTGTAGACAGCTTTGTCTATGAGGCTGTGTATGATGTAGATGTGGATAGAGTTGAAGTACGAGGCACTTACTAGTTATTGAGGCACCGCAGTATACAGCAGAGGGAGGTGTGGACAGTGAGTCAGTGAGGAGTCTTTGCACAATATATAGTAAGGCGGGCTGTGCTCCACCCTGGGCTGCCCCTATGTTAGGGGGATCCTGTCTACTAGTGGGGGCTCCTCCTCATTCCTACTATGGGATGTCCTATCTCACACAGCCTGGAGCTCCCTGCTTAACCTCTTCCTGGCAGTGTCACGCCCTGCTCTGTGTTCTCCGCACCCTGGATAGAGCAGTTATGTTCTGCAGCTTCAGCCCCTCATCGTATTAGCAGCTTGCTGTCAGTGAATGGATTAGGCTGAGGGTTTGTTACAGTGTATCCAATCCAGGTTTATAGATTTATGAAACAGTGAAGAGATAAAACACCAGTGATAGGAGAAACCCAAAATCAGTGGAAAATCACAACTGCAACAGTGTGAACACTCCGCTAAGACAAGGAGACCAGGAGACCTGCGCTATGGGGGGGAACTATGGAATCCAATAACAACAGACATGATGAAGAGCATAGACAACAGTGTGATGCTTGGCCCGGCCATGTTCTCACTGCTGCAACAAGTGTGTCTGCACCTGAGGTGTGGAAAATTCTCAGATTCTGTATCTGGGAGGACAATGAGGAGGAGGAGGAGGAGAGTTACATTCAGCCTGCAGCAACTAAGAGTCCTCTCTACAAGTGAATCCTCACCTCTGTACACAGAGCCCAACAATACATAATAATACCTAATATAACTATTACTAATATTACAATACTATAACTACCTAAACTATTATCACTACTGATACTATAATTATTGCTATTAAAAGTACTTATACTATACCAACAACATCTAGTACTAATGTACTACTAGTAACATTATTATATAGTATCTACTCTGTACTAGTAATATTATATAGTATCTACTCTGTACTACTAGTAATATTATATAGTATCTACTCTGTACTGGTAATATTATATAGTATCTACTCTGTACTCCTAGTAATATTATATAGTATCTACTCTGTACTAGTAATATTATATAGTATCTGCTCTGTACTAGTAATATTATATAGTATCTACTCTGTACTACTAGTAATATTATATAGTATCTACTCTGTACTAGTAATATTATATAGTATCTACTCTGTACTACTAGTAATATTATATAGTATCTACTCTGTACTGGTAATATTATATAGTATCTACTCTGTACTCCTAGTAATATTATATAGTATCTACTCTGTACTAGTAATATTATATAGTATCTGCTCTGTACTAGTAATATTATATAGTATCTACTCTGTACTACTCGTAATATTATATAGTATCTACTCTGTACTAGTAATATTATATAGTATCTACTCTGTACTGCTAGTAATATTATATAGTATCTACTCTGTACTAGTAATATTATATAGTATCTCCTCTGTACTAGTAATATTATATAGTATCTACTCTGTACTACTAGTAATATTATATAGTATCTACTCTGTACTAGTAATATTATATAGTATCTACTCTGTACTAGTAATATTATATAGTATCTACTCTGTACTAGTAATATTATATAGTATCTACTCTGTACTGCTAGTAATATTATATAGTATCTACTCTGTACTACTAATATTATATAGTATCTACTCTGTACTAGTAATATTATATAGTATCTACTCTGTACTAGTAATATTATATAGTATCTACTCTGTACTGCTAGTAATATTATATAGTATCTACTCTGTACTAGTAATATTATATAGTATCTACTCTGTACTACTAGTAATACTATATAGTATCTACTCTGTACTACTAGTAATACTATATAGTATCTACTCTGTACTCCTAGTAATATTATATAGTATCTACTCTGTACTAGTAATATTATATAGTATCTACTCTGTACTAGTAATATTATATAGTATCTACTCTGTACTACTAGTAATATTATATAGTAACTACTCTGTACTACTAGTAATATTATGTAGTATCCACTCTGTACTACTAGTAATATTATATAGTATCCACTCTGTACTACTAGTAATATTATATAGTATCTACTCTGTACTAGTAATATTATATAGTATCTACTCTGTACTAGTAATATTATATAGTATCTACTCTGTACTACTAGTAATATTATATAGTATCTACTCTGTACTAGTAATATTATATAGTATCTCCTCTGTACTAGTAATATTATATAGTATCTACTCTGTACTATTAGTAATATTATATAGTATCTACTCTGTACTACTAGTAATATTATATAGTATCTACTCTGTACTAGTAATATTATATAGTATCTACTCTGTACTAGTAATATTATATAGTATCTACTCTGTACTACTAGTAATATTATATAGTATCTACTCTGTACTAGTAATATTATATAGCATCTACTCTGTACTAGTAATATTATATAGTATCTACTCCGTACTACTAGTAATATTATATAGTATCTACTCCGTACTAGTAATATTATATAGTATCTACTCTGTACTACTAGTAATATTATATAGTATCTACTCTGTACTAGTAATATTATATAGTATCTACTCTGTACCAGTAATATTATATAGTATCTACTCTGTACTAGTAATATTATATAGTATCTCCTCTGTACTAGTAATATTATATAGTATCTACTCTGTACTATTAGTAATATTATATAGTATCTACTCTGTACTAGTAATATTATATAGTATCTACTCTGTACTAGTAATATTATATAGTATCTACTCTGTACTAGTAATATTATATAGTATATACTCTGTACTAGTAATATTATATAGTATCTACTCTGTACTAGTAATATTATATAGTATCTACTCTTTTCTAGAAATATTATATAGTATCTACTCTGTTCTAGTAATATTATATAGTATCTACTCTGTACTACTAGTAATATTATATAGTATCTACTCTGTACTAGTAATATTATATAGTATCTACTCTGTACTATTAATATTATATAGTATCTACTCTGTACTAGTAATATTATATAGTATCTACTCTGTACTACTAGTAATATTATATAGTATCTACTCTGTACTAGTAATATTATATAGTATCTACTCTGTACTAGTAATATTATATAGTATCTACTCTGTACTAGTAATATTATATAGTATCTACTCTGTACTAGTAATATTATATAGTATCTACTCTGTACTAGTAATATTATATAGTATATACTCTGTACTAGTAATATTATATAGTATCTACTCTGTACTAGTAATATTATATAGTATCTACTCTGTTCTAGAAATATTATATAGTATCTACTCTGTTCTAGTAATATTATATAGTATCTACTCTGTACTACTAGTAATATTATATAGTATCTACTCTGTACTAGTAATATTATATAGTATCTACTCTGTACTAGTAATATTATATAGTATCTACTCTGTACTAGTAATATTATATAGTATCTACTCTGTACTATTAATATTATATAGTATCTACTCTGTACTAGTAATATTATATAGTATCTCCTCTGTACTACTAGTAATAATAATAATAATAGTCCTTTAATAGTCCCACAATGGGGAAATTCAGTAATATTATATAGTATCTACTCTGTACTACTAGTAATATTATATAGTATTTACTCTGTACTAGTAATATTATATAGTATCTCCTCTGTACTACTAGTAATATTATATAGTATCTACTCTGTACTACTAGTAATATTATATAGTATCTACTCTGTACTAGTAATATTATATAGTATCTCCTCTGTACTACTAGTAATATTATATAGTATCTACTCTGTACTACTAGTAATATTATATAGTATCTACTCTGTACTAGTAATATTATATAGTATCTACTCTGTACTAGTAATATTATATAGTATCTACTCTGTACTAGTAATATTATATAGTATCTACTCTGTACTAGTAATATTATATAGTATCTACTCTGTACTAGTAATATTATATAGTATCTACTCTGTACTAGTAATATTATATAGTATCTACTCTGTACTAGTAATATTATATAGTATCTACTCTGTACTACTAGTAATTTTATATAGTATCTCCTCTGTACTACTAGTAATATTATATAGTATCTACTCTGTACTAGTAATATTATATAGTATCTCCTCTGTACTACTAGTAATATTATATAGTATCTACTCTGTACTAGTAATATTATATAGTATCTCCTCTATACTACTAGTAATAGTCTATAGTATGTACATAGGGATGCAGTAGCGATTCTCCTTCTCCTATAGTTAGCTGTCTCCAGCTCTGCTCTGTGACTCCATTGTGCAAGACTTGGGTTATTACAATTTACAGATGGAGCCAACGCCCTGTCATGAGTCACTCGGCAGCAATTCTCCCCCAGCCACAAACATGTCCCACACTCCACACCTCTCCCTGCGGCTGCAAAGTCTGCCTCCTACAGCAGCAAGCAGTGGAGGTCTGAGAACAGCCAGGGGACTGGTTAGTATTAGGGTTCTGGTATAGTTGGGGGACTGGTTAATATTAGGGGTCTGGTTTAGTTGGGTACTAGTATTAGGGTTCTGGTATAGTTAGGGACTGGTTAGTATTAGGGTTCTGGTATAGTTAGGGACTGGTTAGTATTAGGGTTCTGGTATAGTTAGGGACTGGTTAGTATTAGGGTTCTGGTATAGTTGGGGGACTGGTTAGTATTAGGGGTCTGGTATAGTTGGGTACTAGTTTGTATTAGGGGTCTGGTACAGTTGGGGGACTTGTTAGTATTAGGGGTCTGGTATAGTTAGGGATTGGATAATATTAGGGGTCTGGTAAAGTTGGGTACTAGTATTAGGGGTCTGGTATAGTTGGGTACTAGTTTGTATTAGGGGTCTGGTACACTTGGGGAACTGGTTAGTATTAGGGGTCTGGTATAGTTGGGTACTGGTTAGTATTAGGGGTCTGGTACACTTGGGGAACTGGTTAGTATTAGGGGTCTGGTATAGTTGGGTACTGGTTAGTATTAGGGGTCTGGTACAGTTGGGGGACTGTTTAGTATTAGGGGTCTGGTATAGTTGGGGACTGACTAGTATTAGGATTGTAGTACAGTTGGGGACATCTTAGTATGAGGGGTATGGCACAGTTGGGGAACTGGTTAGTATTAGGAGTCTGGTACAGCTAGTGGACTGGTTAGTATTAGGAGTCTGGTACAGCCAGTGGACTTGTTAGTATTATGGTCTGGAAACAGCCAGGGGACAGGTTACTATCAGTGGTCTGGGAACAGCCACGTAACATCTTAGTATTAGGGGTCTGGGAACAGCCAGGGGGACAGGATACTATTAGGGGTCTGGGAACTGACAGGGGATTGGTTAGGATTAGGGGTCTGGTACAGTTGGGGCTGTTTAGTATTTAGGGTCTGGTATTCAGTGGTTTGTTAGGGAACACTAAAGAACAAACAGCATCATGAAGCACAAGGAACTCACCAGACATATCAGAGATAAAGTTGCAGAGAAGTGTAAAACAAGATTAGGTTATAAAAACATATCCCAAACTTTGAGCATCCCAAGGAGCGCTGCTCAATCCATTATCCAATAATGGAAAAAATATTCTACAACTGCAAACCTACCAAGACATGGCCGTCCACCTAAACTAACAGATCACTGAGCAAGGAGGGCGCTGGTCAGAGAAGCAGCCAAGAGGCCCATGGTCACTGTGGAGGAACTGCAGAAATCCTCAGGTACAGGGAGAATCTGTCCACAGGACAACTAGAAGTCACTGCGCACCCCACAAATCTGGCAAGAAGAGCAGCAAGAAGGAAACCATTGTTAAAAGAAAATCTCAGTCTGTAGATGTGCAAAGCTGGTAGAGACAGACCCCAAGACTGGCAGCTAGAATTGCAGTGAAAAGTGGCTCTACATAGTATTGATATACGGGGGGCTGTAGACTTTTGCACTTATCACACTTTTCAGATTTTTAATGCATTACAGTTTTGATAACCTTGGATCATTTTCCTTCCACTTCACAATTATCTGATACTTTGTGTTGTTATCACTGAAAATCTCAAGAAAATACATTTAAGTTTGTGGTTGTGACAAAATGTGACACAGGACAAGGAATATGAAGACTACTGCAAGGCACAGTACTATCAGTTATTACTGGCAGACCAGTAGCTATAAGGATGCAGTTACTTCTCAGCATCTGGTTACTACTGGGGGAACTACTGGTGGTCTGGTTACTACTGGGGGAACTACTGCTGGTCTGGTTACTACTGGGGGAATTATTGGTGGTCTGGTTACTACTGGGGGAACTACTGGTGGTCTGGTTACTACTGGGGGAACTACCGGTGGTCTGGTTACTACTGGGGGAACTACCGGTGGTCTGGTTACTACTGGGGGAACTACTGGTGGTCTGGTTACTACTGGGGGAACTACTGGTGGTCTGGTTACTACTGGGGGAACTACTGCTGGTCTGGTTACTACTGGGGGAACTACTGGTGGTCTGGTTACTACTGGAGGAACTACTGGTGGTCTGGTTACTACTGGGGGAACTACTGCTGGTCTGGTTACTACTGGGGGAACTACTGCTGGTCTGGTTACTACTGGGGGAACTATTGGTGGTCTGGTTACTACTGGGGGAACTACTGCTGGTCTGGTTACTACTGGGGGAACTACTGGTGGTCTGGTTACTACTGGGGGAACTACTGCTGGTCTGGTTACTACTGGGGGAACTATTGGTGGTCTGGTTACTACTGGGGGAACTAATGGTGGTCTGGTTACTACTAGGGGAACTATTGGTGGTCTGGTTACTACTGGAGGAACTACTGCTGGTCTGGTTACTATTAGGGGAACTATTGGTGGTCTGGTTACTACTGGGGGAACTACTGGTGGTCTGGTTACTACTGGGGGAACTACTGGTGGTCTGGTTACTACTGGGGGAACTACTGGTGGTCTGGTTACTACTGGGGGAACTACTGGTGGTCTGGTTACTACTGGGGGAACTACTGGTGGTCTGGTTACTACTGGGGGAACTACTGGTGGTCTGGTTACTACTGGGGGAACTACTGGTGGTCTGGTTACTACTGGGGGAACTACTGGTGGTCTGGTTACTACTGAGGGAACTATTGGTGGTCTGGTTACTACTGGGGGAACTACTGGTGGTCTGGTTACTACTGGGGGAACTACTGGTGGTCTGGTTACTACTGGGGGAACTACTGGTGGTCTGGTTACTACTGGGGGAATTACTACTGGTTTGGTTACTACTGGGGAACTATTGGTGGTCTGGTTACTACTGGGGGAACTACTGCTGGTCTGGTTACTACTGGGGGAAACTACAGGTGGTCTGGTTACTACTGGGGGAACTACTGGTGGTCTGGTTGCTACTGGGGGAACTACTGGTGGTCTGGTTACTACTGAGGGAACTATTGGTGGTCTGGTTACTACTGGGGGAACTACTGGTGGTCTGGTTACTACTGGGGGAACTACTGGTGGTCTGGTTACTACTGAGGGAACTATTGGTGGTCTGGTTACTACTGGGGAAACTACTGGTGGTCTGGTTACTACTGGGGGAACTACTGGTGGTCTGGTTACTACTGGGGGAACTACTGGTGGTCTGGATACTACTGGGGGAATTACTACTGGTTTGGTTACTACTGGGGGAACTATTGGTGGTCTGGTTACTACTGGGGGAACTACTGATGGTCTGGTTACTACTAGGGGAACTATTGGTGGTCTGGTTACTACTAGGGGAACTATTGGTGGTCTGGTTACTACTAGGGGAACTATTGGTGGTCTGGTTACTACTGGGGGAACTACTGCTGGTCTGGTTACTACTAGGGGAACTATTGGTGGTCTGGTTACTACTGGGGGAACTACTGGTGGTCTGGTTACTACTAGGGGAACTATTGGTGGTCTGGTTACTACTGGAGGAACTACTGCTGGTCTAGTTACTACTAGGGGAACTACTGGTGGTCTGGTTACTACTGGGGGAACTACTGGTGGTCTGGTTACTACTGGGGGAACTACTGGTGGTCTGGTTACTACTGGGGGAACTACTGGTGGTCTGGTTACTACTGGGGGAACTACTGGTGGTCTGGTTACTACTGGGGGAACTACTGGTGGTCTGGTTACTACTGGGGGAACTACTGGTGGTCTGGTTACTACTGGGGGAACTACTGGTGGTCTGGTTACTACTGAGGGAACTATTGGTGGTCTGGTTACTACTGGGGGAACTACTGGTGGTCTGGTTACTACTGGGGGAACTACTGGTGGTCTGGTTACTACTGGGGGAACTACTGGTGGTCTGGTTACTACTGGGGGAATTACTACTGGTTTGGTTACTACTGGGGAACTATTGGTGGTCTGGTTACTACTGGGGGAACTACTGCTGGTCTGGTTACTACTGGGGGAAACTACAGGTGGTCTGGTTACTACTGGAGGAACTACTGGTGGTCTGGTTGCTACTGGGGGAACTACTGCTGGTCTGGTTACTACTGGGGGAAACTACAGGTGGTCTGGTTACTACTGGGGGAACTACTGGTGGTCTGGTTGCTACTGGGGGAACTACTGGTGGTCTGGTTACTACTGAGGGAACTATTGGTGGTCTGGTTACTACTGGGGGAACTACTGGCGGTCTGGTTACTACTGGGGGAACTACTGGTGGTCTGGTTACTACTGAGGGAACTATTGGTGGTCTGGTTACTACTGGGGGAACTACTGGTGGTCTGGTTACTACTGGGGGACTACTGGTGGTCTGGTTACTACTGGGGGAACTACTGGTGGTCTGGATACTACTGGGGGAATTACTACTGGTTTGGTTACTACTGGGGGAACTATTGGTGCTCTGGTTACTACTGGGGGAACTACTGATGGTCTGGTTACTACTAGGGGAACTATTGGTGGTCTGGTTACTACTAGGGGAACTATTGGTGGTCTGGTTACTACTGGGGGAACTACTGCTGGTCTGGTTACTACTAGGGGAACTATTGGTGGTCTGGTTACTACTGGGGGAACTACTGGTGGTCTGGTTACTACTGGGGGAACTACTGGTGGTCTGGTTACTACTGGGGGAACTACTGGTGGTCTGGTTACTACTGGGGGAACTACTGGTGGTCTGGTTACTACTGGGGGAACTACTGGTGGTCTGGTTACTACTGAGGGAACTATTGGTGGTCTGGTTACTACTGGGGGAACTACTGGTGGTCTGGCTACTACTGGGGGAACTACTGGTGGTCTGGTTACTACTGGGGGAACCACTGGTGGTCTGGTTACTACTGGGGGAATTACTACTGGTTTGGTTACTACTGGGGAACTATTGGTGGTCTGGTTACTACTGGGGAAACTACTGCTGGTCTGGTTACTACTGGGGGAAACTACTGGTGGTCTGGTTACTACTGGGGGAACTACTGGTGGTCTGGTTACTACTGGGGGAACTACTGGTGGTCTGGTTACTACTGGGGGAACTACTGGTGGTCTGGTTACTACTGGGGGAACTACTGGTGGTCTGGTTACTACTGAGGGAACTATTGGTGGTCTGGTTACTACTGGGGGAACTACTGGTGGTCTGGTTACTACTGGGGGAACTACTGGTGGTCTGGTTACTACTGGGGGAACTACTGGTGGTCTGGATACTACTGGGGGAATTACTACTGGTTTGGTTACTACTGGGGGAACTATTGGTGGTCTGGTTACTACTGGGGGAACTACTGATGGTCTGGTTACTACTGAGGGAACTATTGGTGGTCTGGTTACTACTGGGGGAACTACTGGTGGTCTGGTTACTACTGGGGGAACTACTGATGGTCTGGTTACTACTGGGGGAAAATACAGGTGGTCTGGTTACTACTGGGGGAACTACTGGTGGTCTGGTTACTACTGAGGGAACTATTGGTGGTTGGTTACTACTGGGGGAACTACTGGTTGTCTGGTTACTACTGAGGGAACTATTGGTGGTCTGGTTACTACTGGGGGAACTACTGGTGGTCTGGTTACTACTGGGGGAACTACTGGTGGTCTGGTTACTACTGGGGGAATTACTACTGGTTTGGTTACTACTGGGGGAACTATTGGTGGTCTGGTTACTACTGGGGGAACTACTGATGGTCTGGTTACTACTGGGGGAACTACTGATGGTCTGGTTACTACTGGGGGAAACTACAGGTGGTCTGGTTACTACTGGGGGAACTACTGCTGGTCTGGTTACTACTGGAGGGAGTATTGGTGGTCTGATTACTACTGGGGGGACTACTGGTGGTCTGGTTACTACTAGGGGAAACTACAGGTGGTCTGGTTACTGCTGGGGGAACTACTGCTGGTCTGGTTACTACTGGGGGAACTACTGCTGGACTGGTTACTACTGGAGGGACTATTGGTGGTCTGGTTACTACTGGGGGGACTATTGGTGGTCTGGTTACTACTGGGGGGACTATTGGTGCTCTGGTTACTACTGGGGGAACTACTGCTGGTCTGGTTACTACTGGGGGGACTATTGGTGGTCTGGTTACTACTGGGGAAACTATTGTGGTCTGGTTACTACTGGGGGAACTACTGCTGGTCTGGTTACTACTGGGGGGACTATTGGTGGTCTGGTTACTACTGGGGGAACTACTGGTGGTCTGGTTACTACTGGGGGAACTATTGGTGGTCTGGTTACTACTTAGGGAACTATTAGTGGTCTGGTTACTACTGGGGGAACTACTGGTGGTCTGGTTACTACTGGGGGAACTATTGGTGGTCTGGTTACTACTGGGGGAACTACTGGTGGTCTGGTTACTACTGGAGGAATTACTACTGGTTTGGTTGCTACTGGGGGAACTATTGGTGGTCTGGTTACTACTGGGGAAACTACTGATGGTCTGGTTACTACTGGGGGACACTACAGGTGGTCTGGTTACTACTGGGGGAACTACTGCTGGTCTGGTTACTACTGGAGGGAGTATTGGTGGTCTGATTACTACTGGGGGGACTATTGGTGGTCTGGTTACTACTAGGGGAACTATTGGTGGTCTGGTTACTACTGGGGGAAACTACAGGTGGTCTGGTTACTACTGGGGGAACTACTGCTGGTCTGGTTACTACTGGAGGGACTATTGGTGGTCTGGTTACTACTGGGGGGACTATTGGTGGTCTGGTTACTACTGGGGGAACCACTGGTGGTCTGGTTACTACTGGGGGAACCACTGGTGGTCTGGTTACTACTGGGGGAACTACTGCTGGTCTGGTTACTACTGGGGGAACTACTGCTGGTCTGGTTACTACTGGGGGAACTACTGCTGGTCTGGTTACTACTGGGGGGACTATTGGTCGTCTGGTTACTACTGGGGGAACTATTAGTGGTCTGGTTACTACTGGGGGAACTATTGGTGGTCTGTTTACTACTGTGGAAACTATTGGTGGTCTGGTTACTACTGGGGGAACTATTGGTGGTCTGGTTATTACTGGGGGAAACTACAGGTGGTCTGGTTACTACTAGGGGTAGTTAATGTGACGACTATGGCTTTCACCACCACCTGACTCTTTACAAGTAGACAAGTAGGACTCTTATAAGTAGGACATCTCCTACTGTAAGTATCATGTGACTTCCTTCAGTCCCACTAAAAGAGGAGTCCCAGGGCTTATGATGACTTGACGGCCACTTTGGGAGCAGTTGTCACCGTCAGTCCGGTGTCTTATAGTAACGGGGCTGGTGACATGTTCACTTGGCAGACGGGTAAATACCACAGCCACTCTATTATAAGTTCCTAGTTATATGTGAGGTTCAGGTCTGCAGTCTATTTGATGGTGATTTGTCATCTCATGTCCTCTCGGAGACCCCTGTGTCACCCTCATTGTACATTCCGCACCCTCCAGGGCTCACATCCAGGTTTTACCTCCGGACAGAGGAAAAAGAAACAGCTGATAAGCAAAGCCAAGGTTATTTGTGCCGGGAGGGGCCGGATGCATTGTGCCCACTGTTTGCTCTGTATTCTGCAAATATATAAAGAATCCCAAACAAGTTTATCTTGACATCTGAGCCGATCAGGAGATATCAGATCGCCTCACCATGGGCGGACCACGTGGCGTCACCAACATCATTACTGGAGCTCTACTGGAAGAGATTGATGATTATCAAGGTGTCCTGCCCCTGCCTTCTGCATGCTTTCTTGCTTTTCCATTGTGCACACCCTGCAATGCCTTCCAGGCCAATCCTGTCTGTCTCCAGGCTATATAACGCACAGGAAGGTGCCTGAGCTATAAGGTTCCTAGTGTCCTGCAAAGGTGCATTGTCACAGCTTATATTGTCTGACCTCTGCCTATATATCTTTACCAGCATCTTTTCCACATGCCTTGACCTCTGCCTATATATCTGAACCAGCACCTGTTCCACATGCCTTGACCTTTGCCTATATATCAGTACCAGTAACTGTTCCACCTGCCCTGACCTCTGCCTATATATCTGTACCAGCACTTGTTCCACCTGCCCTGACCTCTGCCTATATATCTGTACCAGCACCTGTTCCACCTGCCCTGACCTTCTGCCTATTTATCTATTCCAGTAAGTGTTCCACCTGCCCTGACCTTTGCCTATATATCAGTACCAGTACCTGTTCCACCTGCCCTGACCTCTTCCTATATATCAATACCACTACCCGTTCCACCTGCCCTGATCTCTGCCTATATATCCGTACCAGTACCTGTTTCACCTGCCATGACCTCTGCCTATATATCAGTACCAGTACCTGTTCCACATGCCCTGACCTCTGCCTATATGTCAGTACCTGTTCCACCTTCCCTGACCTCTGCCTATATATCTATACCAGTACCTGATCCACCTGCCCTGACCTCTGCCTATATCTCTATACCACTACCTGTTCCACCTGCCATGACCTCTGCCTGTGTACTGTGTTAAATGGACTCCACCTGCCCTGGCTTCGGCTTGTTAATTGACCACATCTCTGCCTGTCCTTTCGGTACCACCATCTCTTGACCTGTCTGGGTTAGCCATCACTAAAACCATGGGATCACTGCAACACCAATCAGTTTAGTGAGTCCATATCCACTGTATTATGTGTTACTGTAGGAATAATCCTCTATTACAGGATATCTAGGGGAGAACCATTCTGCTCCAGAAATGAAATCTACCGTGGGCATAGAGTTCAGGTATAACTCATGCAAGTTATAGCAGACTTGATGGGCCAAAGCATTCCAGGCCCATTTTGATCCCTGCCCCACTTCACCAATTTTTTCTCAAGGGTCACGAAATTGTGAAAAGTGTTGCTTTGTTTGGTGGTCTGTATAATGTAGACGTGTTTTCTTAACCCATTGCATGCTTACCAGTATTGTGGAGCAGGTAGCTAGGTCAGAGATAGGTAAACCTTCACTAACACAGTACTTGGATGACTTTCTGTTTCCTCGCACCGATTATTCGACTGGTGTGGTGTGTATACTGCTCAGTGTCCCCGAAACATCAGGCAATATTATTTTAGATTCTAGCTACGCCCCTTTTATCTTATTTTGATGCAAATTTACAGAATATTGGGAAATGTAGAGGATATTTGGGGGGATTTCCTATGTCTACATGCACCAATAATGGGGATGGGCTTTTTTATTATATATATATATATATATATATATATATATATATATATATATAATTGCACTGGCTTTATTGTGTGTTTTGGAAGAGACAGAAGATGTCTCAGGAGGAGGCAGGCACTAGGACGCTGGAGCATGTGAACTCCTGTCGCCATGTAGTCGGTGGCACTTCATTGCAGCCCTCACACCAGCGTGAACACACATTAGTGTAAGATGCCGCATCTCTTACATGGGTGGGGCTTCATTATGTATGAGAAGGTTCACCTGCCAAAAGAGCAGACAGGACAGTAGACACTGTGAGGAACGACACTGCAAGTAGTAGAGAGTGCAGGCGAGACATTGAGGACAGCACTAGGGTATGGTCACATCTTCCTACAAGATGCAACAAAATTGCATTTTTCATCAAAGTAAGCCAAAAATTAGGTGGTAAAGACTTGAGAGCGACTGTGATAAATCTGATGTAGTATAAGTTTACCTGCCAGAAGAGCAGACAGGGCAGTGATAGAGGGAGGTGAGACAGAGAGGACTGTACATCGACAACATGCAACAAAGTATTATACATCAAAGCCACCCATTGGGTGCTATAAAGTTAGACAAACATGTCTTAAGAGCGACTGTGATAAAACTGACGCAGTATAAATCTGTTTGGTCTAAAATTACACCGTCTATTACATAAGATTAGTAAATCTGCTCCATCATCTCTGTAATTCATGGCTTTGAAGAATAAAGTTTCTTACAAGTCCCGAGGCCCCGAGACAATCGGCTCTCAGTGCTCCGTCACGCCCTCAGTCTCCGGTATGCTACAACGTGGGGGTCCGCCCAGGGCTGCAAAGTGACACATTGTACAAAGAGGAAATCTGGAGGGCAAGCTGGAATACAAGTCAGCAATGCATGATGGGGATTGTAGTCCCCATATGGGCTACTGATGCAGACAAACTCACTCAATGTCCATAGGGAGGAAACGTGTGGAGGATGTAGTGTCAGGGCTGCGACCTTGTCCGAATGTCAGACTATCCCTTTCAATGTTGGAATACCCCCTTAAATACCCCTTTAATAAACTTCTAACCATCCATTTTACTTCTAGCATTACTTAGATATCTAGTGTTAAAATGCTCGACCTCCAACCTTGTCTCAGTCATGTCATTTCGCCGGTATGTCGAGTTGTGACAAACCACAAGACAAATAGGTCGCAGTTCACACAAAGGGTCAGCGTTCAAAGGTAGATTCAGATAATCTGAACATGTTATTCAGGTAGGACAGGGCCAAGTCTGCAGAGAAACTGATTCAGGTATTTAGGGACTGGAAAAACAGGAGCAAGTCTAAGGTAACCAAATGTAGCAGAGCTAAATAGCAACCCAGAGCAGCCAAGACCTGGTGGATGTAGTAAGTGATAGGTCGTTCTGACCCTGCAGGAGTAGAAGAGACGAGTATGTCATCTGACACAGCCCGAAAGTAGGGGACAGGCACAGAACAGGCAGGGGACCAAATATTAGGGCGCAGGGGTCCAAACATTAGGGCCGAGGGATCCAAACAACAGGGTGCAGGGGACCAAGTATTAGGGCGCAGGGGTCCAAACAATATGACGCAGGAGTCCAAACATTAGGGTGCAGGGGTCCAAATATTAGGGTGCAGAGGTCCAAATATTAGGGCGCAGGGGTCCAAATATTAGGGCGCAGGGGTCCAAACATTAGGGCCGAGGAATCCAAACAACAGGGTGCAGGGGACCAAATATTAGGGCGCAGGGGTCCAAACATTAGGGCCGAGGGATCCAAACAACAGGGTGCAGGGGACCAAATATTAGGGCGCAGGGGTCCAAACATTAGGGCCCAGGGATCCAAACAACAGGGTGCAGGGGACCAAGTATTAGGGCGCAGGGGTCCAAACAATATGACGCAGGAGTCCAAACATTAGGGTGCAGGGGTCCAAATATTAGGGCGCAGAGGTCCAAATATTAGGGCGCAGGGGTCCAAACATTAGGGCGCAGGGGTCCAAACATTAGGGCGCAGGGGTCCAAACATTAGGGCGCAGGGATCCAAACAATATGGCGCAGGGGTCCAAATATTAGGGCCCAGGGATCCAAACAACAGGATGCAGGGGTCCAAACATTAGGGTGCAGGGGTCCAAACATTAGGGCGCAGGGGACCAAATATTAGGGCGCAGGGGTCTAAACAATATGACGCAGGAGTCCAAACAATAGGATGCAGGGGTCCAAACAATAGGATGCAGGGGTCCAAACAACAAGGTGCAGGGGACCAAACATTAGGGTGTAGGGGACCAAACAACAGGGTGCAGGGGTCCAGACAACAGGGTGCAGGGGACCAAACATTAGGGTGCAGGGGTCCAAACATTAGGGCGCAGGGGACCAAATATTAGGGCGCAGGGGTCCAAACAATATGACGCAGGAGTCCAAACAATAGGATGCAGGGGTCCAAACAATAGGATGCAGGGGTCCAAACAACAAGGTGCAGGGGACCAAACATTAGGGTGTAGGGGACCAAACAACAGGGTGCAGGGGTCCAGACAACAGAGTGCAGGGGACCAAACATTAGGGTGCAGGGGTCCAAACATTACGGCGCAGGGGTCCAAACATTAGGGCGCAGGGATCCAAACAACAGGGTGCAGGGGTCCAAACATTAGGGCGCAGGGGTCCAAACAACAGGGCGCAGGGGTCCAAACAATAGGATGCAGGGGTCCAAACAAGGTGCAGGGGACCAAACATTAGGGCGCAGGGGTCCAAACAACAGGGTGCAGAGGTCCAAACAACAGGGTGCAGGGGTCCAAACATTAGGGTGCAGGAGTCCAAATATTATGATGCAGAGGTCCAAACAATAAGGTGCAGAAGCCCAAACATTAGGGTGCAGAGGCCTTGGTTTTAGGGTTATTAGGGCACAGGCACTAGTATTGGGGTTCTTAGGGCACAGGCACTAGTTTTGGGGTTCTCAGGATACAGGTTTTGGGTTCTCGGGTGCAGGCACAGGTTCCAGACCACAGATAACAGAAAGTAATGGCTGCCTACTGGATCCAGTTCAGATCAAGCCACTAGGTGGTGTATACATGAGCGGCCCGGAGGCGGGTGACTATAACACCGTGCCCGCCCCTTGGTTAACTTCTTGCAGAGCAAAAACACTTGTCGATGTGTAGCTTAAGGGAAGTAAGTTTTTGTATAGATTATAAAAGGTTAAAGAAAGAACATTTTCTAGATTCTCGTAGACCGGTTTAGTTTCTATCCAGTAGCGCTCGGTCTGCGAATCCAATAGGAGCAGTTATGTAACTACCGCCGTAACAGCCATAGTGACTTCTACGGGGCCCACAACCTTACTAGCAGGCAATGGGTCCTATTTATTTACCGATCCCTGCTCCTGCTCATGGCCACCTCCACTTTCCCTTCAGACCTCCAGGGGGCCCCGTGCATCCCATAGTGATGTAATATGAGATGTGTGGGGCCCCCTGGAGGGCAGAATGGGAAGCAGAGGTGGCCATGAGCAGGAGCGGGGATCAATAAGTAAGGCCACCAGCCTGGGACAAGAGTATTTGTTGGCCGAGGTTCTCCTGGCGGTTCCATTCAGGTCAAATACGTCTGAACTGAAACACCTATTACTGTGCGGTATTTTCAGTCCCCAGAGTATAATGATCGGAGGCCCAGGGGAGGTGAGGGAACATAAAAACCAGTGGTACTCACCTCTCCTGTCTTCAGACCTCTTTAGTGACGTCACAGACATGACGTGGGTCAGGACAGCATTATGACATATAATGATGCCAGTGTAACCCACGTCTGTGATGTTATTGAACAGGACCGAAAATAGCAGGGAATTGCGTTGGAGGCCAGGGGAGGGTTTTCACCTCCCTGGGCCTCTGATCATAATACTCTGGGATTGAAAAGACCCCAGAATATAATAGTTTATGGGTGGTGTACCCCCACAAAATTTCTTCCGAACCCGCAATTTTTGCAATATTTGCAACGAACACTATATGGGCCACTATGGGACATAATAGTGTATGGAGGGGTCACTATGGGACATTATACTGTGTGGAGGGGTCACTATGGGACATTATACTGTGTGGAGGGGCCACTATGGGACATAATAGTGTATGGAGGGGTCACTATGGGACATTATACTGTGTGGAGGGGTCACTATGGGACATTATACTGTATGGAGGGGCCACTATGGGATATATTACTGTGTGGAGAGGCCACTATGAGACATTATACTGTGAGGAGGGGCCACTATGGGACATTATAATGTATGGAGGGGCCATTATGGGACATTATACTGTGAGGAGGGGCCACTATGGGACATTATACTATATGGAGGGGCCGCTATGGGACATTATACTGTATGGGGGCCACTATGGGACATTATACTATATGGAGGGGCCACTATGGGACATTATACTGTATGGAGGGGTCGCTATGGGACATTATACTGTGTGGAGGGGCCGCTATGGGACATTATACTGTGTGGAGGGGCCGCTATGGGACATTATACTGTGTGGAGGGGCCGCTATGGGACATTATACTGTGTGGAGGGGTAGCTATGGGACATTATACTGTATGGAGGGGCCGCTATGGGACATTATACTGTGAGGAGGGGCCACTATGGGACATTATACTGTATGGAAGGGTCGCTATGGGACATTATACTGTATGGAGGGGTCGCTATGGGACATTATACTGTATGGAGGGGTCGCTATGGGACATTATACTGTGTGGAGGGGTTGCTATGGGACATTATACTGTGTAGAGGGCCCTTTGGGATATTATACTGTGAGGAGGGGCCACTATGGGACATTATACTGTATGGAAGGGTCGCTATGGGACATTATACTGTATGGAGGGGTCGCTATGGGACATTATACTGTATGGAGGGGCCGCTATGGGACATTATACTGTGAGGAGGGGCCACTATGGGACATTATACTGTATGGAAGGGTCGCTATGGGACATTATACTGTATGGAGGGGTCGCTATGGGACATTATACTGTGTGGAGGGGTCGCTATGGGACATTATACTGTGTGGAGGGGTCGCTATGGGACATTATACTGTGTGGAGGGGTCGCTATGGGACATTATACTGTGTAGAGGGCCCTTTGGGATATTATACTGTGAGGAGGGGTCGCTATGGGACATTATACTGTGTGGAGGGGTCGCTATGGGACATTATATTGTATGAAGGGGGCCACTATGGTACATTATACTGTATGGAGGGGTCGCTATGGGACATTATACTGTGTGGAGGGCCCTTTGGGATATTATAGTTTGTAAATGGGGTGTTATATGTGGGGGCCAGAAACGTGGGCACTATGCCATGTGGTGGGCCTAAGTGAAAAGTTTGTTATGGGGCCCAGTTTTTGCTAATTACGCCCCTGGACAGGAGTCCGATCTTCTTTCGCACCCTCACTTGTTATCTCGGTGACTTTTCCTCTCTGTATGGGTTATTGTCGGCCTTCTATATGACTTACGGGCCAGTGGATGGGTCGGCAGGCGTCCTATTGTCGCCCCGGATGGACACATTTCGGATTACACATGTAGCCTTGTCATGGAGAAGTGTTCTTGGGTTCAAGTAACTGTAAGTTCTGTCCATGGTTGTTTTGATTATCGAACTGGGCGCGATCTTCATCGGCGTGGGTCACCCACCATGCTGTTATTAAAGGGGCTCGCCCTCTGTTCCAAGCATGTCAGGTCTAAAGGGGGTGCAGTTGTCACCATCACTTCAACAAGACACCACAATGTCCTATGTCACAATGACTGGTGGGTGGTAAAAACCCCGGCCATACCACCCTCTAGTGGTGGTCCTGTGACCCCGTACAGTGGCGCCACCATCACGCTGCCTTGGATATATCCCATTGCTGATCATGATGTGCAAGCAGCCGGATCTCACAAGTAGTCACACGCTCGGCGCCACGTATAACATACCTGTATAATCTGCCTGTAAGTGGTGACATTACCGGTTCTGCGGCTTCTACATAGCTGCTAGGTCACCGAAAAAACAGAAGGACCGCGCCCTGGAGATAAGTCAATGGGAAGAATGTAAGATCTAGAACCCTATAGAGGAAAAACACACAGAATCCCCGGCACACCCCAGGGCGACAATACAGAAGAGGCAGCTCCATGGTGCCCGGGGCAATCCCCGGCTGGTACTGCGGCTTTACTCATTACTGTAACATTGTTGTCAGGAGGATTAAAGCGTATAAGCCTGACCGCAGGGTGTGCGGGCATGCAAGCGGCAGAGCCGGAGGGTCAGGTCAATGAGGAAGACTCTGGTCTGAGGATATTACACTCTTACTCATACCTTATAATAACCTCTCAGCCATTATATAATACTGAGAACGCCAGCGCCACCTAGTGGCCACAGTGCAATCTCTATTCAGCAAGGAGCACCAGCACCACCTGGTGGTAATCAAGTAGAATACAATATACTGGTTAGATTCGGTCGGGAATACCAGCACCACCTGGTGGTAATCAAGTAGAGGAATACTAGCACCACCTGGTGGTAATCAAGTAGAATACAATATACTGGTTAGATTCGGTCGGGAATACCAGCACCACCTGGTGGTAATCAAGTAGAATACAATATACTGGTTAGATTCGGTCGGGAATACTAGCGCCCCCTGTTGGTAATAGCACAGGATGCAATTCAGTACGTATTCAGGTCTAAACCAGGAGTGGATCATAAAAGCCACATAAAGGACAAGGACGACTTCTGGTTTACGTTCGAAAACTGTATCCAAAAACCTGAATGTGGAAACATACCCTTAGACTAGCACCACCCAGTGGTAATTACGTAAAATTAGGGTAATTAAGCAGAGACTATTAGCACCACCTGGTGGTTATACTATAGACATTACTCTACCATTAACTCCTTACTGGTAAAGTAATTAGAACCAGATGATTATACTAATTACTTTTTTTCTAATCTGTTTTTACATTCCTGGTTGTAGATTTTATTACCTCCTGATGGGGGCGGCCATCTGTGATCTGTCTGACTGTAGTCATTCTCTTTCTTCATCTTCTCCGTTCAGCCCAGACCACCATGACGGCTTCTTCCAGCGGTGATTATTCACTTTTCCATTATCCTCTCCATCGCGGTGCCGTATCAGTGTACCCCTGCTGATACCCCTAATAACATGCTGTCTGGTGTCCCCAAATACTGTATTGAAGAAATAAAAGTGCCATACAGCGCCCCCTTGTGATTACGGTCACAAATGGTGCCCTCAAAAAAAATGGTGGCTAGGAATTAGTGCCTCCATAATGCCCTCCAAGTGTGCCCAATTAGTAACAGTGCCCCAATGGTGATAATGTGTACTATAAGTAACAGTGAACTTCAAAGGCCCCTATGTCATAATTCATGTTTTATAACTACCTGCGTAGACACTGCTTAAGCACCTGGTCCGATAACCTTCAGAACCACTTCAATGTACGCATAGGCTGAAAGGATTAGGAGGTCATCTTTAGGTTTGGTATGCCTGAACTTGTAACAACATTCTGCATAGGCCGAGCATATCATCTCTCTAGGAGGAGCCCCTAAAAAGTTGTGGCGTATTCCAAAATGAAGCCATATTACTGTTCACTTGGTGCATGTCGTGGACACAGGTGGGAGATTCCAAAAGGGGCTGCAGAAACAACCAAGCTTGTAGTCTCTCCGACTTTCGTGGCTGATCTCCACGGCCAGGCTTAGTAGGCATCTGTTTCCTTAGCTTACGCCAGTTCTTATTGGGTACCCTGTTTGGCACACTATGGTTCTGGGTCTCTCACACTACTGACACCCCTCACCTATAGCTGATTGTGCAAGGAGTGGACATAGGTGAACTGTGACCATTACCTACAGACTTCTATGTGAGAATGTAGTGGGCATGCTCTGTGACCTTTACAGGGAGGGCAGAGCCTTGCCCATCACAGTGACTTCTACTGGAGAGTATTGTGGGCATGCTCTATGCCGTGGCCACTCTGCAGGAAGGGGGTGATGGATCCTGTGTTATTGTGGTAAGTATATTTAATACACTATACCAATGAAGTTCAGATAGGAACACTAGCGCCCCCGGGGGGTAGCAACACCGAACTACATTCTGTTAAGCACATGCAGCAGAGACCATCAGCACCGCAACACTTTACAACACAAACTTTATATATTTTTTGTAAACTTATCGATATGCTCCGGTTCTGCCATCTTTTACAATTATGTGGCCACTAGGTGGCGCTGTTCTGCGGCTCCCAATACACACTCATTATCAAAATATAAAATAAAAATACTCTCAATATGATTCTTGTTCACACAGTCGGATATACAGGACAATTACACATCAGCATAATGATACAAGAACACCCAGTGTGGACCTCAGCCTGTAACAACAGGGGGCGCACTGACACCCGAGAAGGTCGGCCACCACTAGGGCGATGAATCCCACGTGCAGGGACCTCACATTACACACGTGTTCCTTGGCTCAGATAACACACAGTCTGAAGGATTCTGGGAGAAGGAGGGTTCCCACATAACAGTCAGTGCTGTCCAGTAATACGTGGCTCCATAGGTGGTCTGCCCCCTGCTGGCTGTGCAGGGGATAACAGGATCGGTTTTCAGTGCCGCTCTTGGTGCTGCATTGCCATCTGCAGGCTCAGCTTCCGGGAGATCTCCCCGATCAATGTCCAGTACTCATCGAAGCTGATCTTCCCATCCTCGTCCATGTCTAAGGACTGGATGAGCTTGTTCGCCGCCTCCTTGCTCTGCGTATTCTGGAGACAGAGAAGATAATATGGAGAGAAGGAACATCAGTGTCTACGGTGTAATACCGAGGAGAGGACCCCAAAAATAATAGGGCAATCAAACAGTATATTGGTCAGGATGGGAAAAGTCTGAGATAAGAAGCAGAGAATGCATGTGAACAAGGGAGTCAGAAGGAATAGCTGTATGCCAAACCCGCAGACTAATACTCATGAGACAGGAAGAAATGCTCCTCCTAGATGTAGCCATACTGCCTCCTGTGTGCAGAGGAGGACAGCACCAGAGAGGCTTATAGGCTGAGAAAATCCCCCCATCTAGTAATACGTGGTCTCTGGATCATCTCACTAGATAACTGCCGGGAATACCAGAGGTCCTGAGTGTAAGACCCAGTACACACCTAACGTCCGAGATATCAGGATCACTGTGACTGGTGGTGATGGCCGCTACACTGACAAGGGGGAGGAGACAGAATTTCCTCTTGTAGCAAGACCAAAGAGAAAGAAAAGTTTTTTGTACATAGGAGCAGTATTATAGTCGTTATATTCTTGTACATAGGGGGCAGTATTATAGTAGTTATATTCTTGTACATAGGTGCAGTATTATACTCGTTATATTCTTGTACATAGGGGGTAGTATTATAGTAGTTATATTCTTGTACATAGGGGGCAGTATTATAGTAGTTATATTCTTGTACATAGGAGCAGTATTATAGTAGTTATATTCTTTTACATAGGAGCAGTATTATAGTAGTTATATTCTTGTACATAGGAGCAGTATTATAGTAGTTATATTCTTGTACATAGGGGCAGTATTATAGTAGTTATATTCTTGTACATAGGAGGTAGTATTATAGTAGTTATATTCTTGTACATAGGAGCAGTATTATAGTAGTTATATTCTTGTACATAGGAGCAGTATTATAGTAGTTATATTCTTGTACATAGGAGGTAGTATTATAGTAGTTATATTCTTGTACATAGGAGGCAGTATTATAGTAGTTATATTCTTGTACATAGGAGCAGTATTATAGTAGTTATATTCTTGTACATAGGGGCAGTATTATAGTAGTTATATTCTTGTACATAGGAGTAGTATTATAGTAGTTATATTCTTGTACATAGGAGGTAGTATTATAGTAGTTATATTCTTGTACATAGGAGCAGTATTATAGTAGTTATATTCTTGTACATAGGAGCAGTATTATAGTAGTTATATTCTTGTACATAGGAGCAGTATTATAGTAGTTATATTCTTGTACATAGGGGGCAGTATTATAGTAGTTATATTCTTGTACATAGGAGGTAGTATTATAGTAGTTATATTCTTGTACATAGGAGGTAGTATTATAGTAGTTATATTCTTGTACATAGGAGCAGTATTATAGTAGTTATATTCTTGTACATAGGGGGCAGTATTATAGTAGTTATATTCTTGTACATAGGAGGTAGTATTATAGTAGTTATATTCTTGTACATAGGAGGTAGTATTATAGTAGTTATATTCTTGTACATAGGAGGTAGTATTATAGTAGTTATATTCTTGTACATAGGAGGTAGTATTATAGTAGTTATATTCTTGTACATAGGAGTAGTATTATAGTAGTTATATTCTTGTACATAGGGGGCAGTATTATAGTAGTTATATTCTTGTACATAGGAGCAGTATTATAGTAGTTATATTCTTGTACATAGGAGTGGTATTATAGTAGTTATATTCTTGTACATAGGGAGCAGTATTATAGTAGTTATATTCTTGTACATAGGAGCAGTATTATAGTAGTTATATTCTTGTACATAGGAGGTAGTATTATAGTAGTTATATTCTTGTACATAGGAGCAGTATTATAGTAGTTATATTCTTGTACATAGGGGGCAGTATTATAGTAGTTATATTCTTGTACATAGGAGTAGTATTATAGTAGTTATATTCTTGTACATAGGCGTAGTATTATAGTAGTTATATTCTTGTACATAGGAGTAGTATTATAGTAGTTATATTCTTGTACATAGGGGCAGTATTATACTAGTTATACTTGTTGTACATAGTGAGTAGTATTATACTAGTTATACTACTTACTACATAGCAGTATTATACTAGTTACAGTATTCTTGTACATAGGAGGTAGTATTATAGTAGTTATATTCTTGTACATAGGGGTAGTATTATAGTAGTTATATTCTTGTACATAGGAGCAGTATTATAGTAGTTATATTCTTGTACATAGGAGTAGTATTATAGTAGTTATATTCTTGTACATAGGGGGCGGTATTATAGTAGTTATATTCTTGTACATAGGAGCAGTATTATAGTAGTTATATTCTTGTACATAGGAGCAGTATTATAGTAGTTATATTCTTGTACATAGGAGCAGTATTATAGTAGTTATATTCTTGTACATAGGAGCAGTATTATAGTAGTTATATTCTTGTACATAGGAGCAGTATTATAGTAGTTATATTCTTGTACATAGGAGCAGTATTATACTAGTTATATTCTTGTACATAGGAGCAGTATTATAGTAGTTATATTCTTGTACATAGGAGCAGTATTATAGTAGTTATATTCTTGTACATAGGAGGCAGTATTATAGTAGTTATATTCTTGTACATAGGGGGTAGTATTATAGTACTTATATTCTTGTACATAGGAGCAGTATTATAGTAGTTATATTCTTGTACATAGGAGCAGTATTATAGTAGTTATATTCTTGTACATAGGGGGCAGTATTATAGTAGTTATATTCTTGTACATAGGAGCAGTATTATAGTAGTTATATTCTTGTACATAGGAGGTAGTATTATAGTAGTTATATTCTTGTACATAGGAGGTAGTATTATAATAGCTATATTCTTGTACATAGGAGCAGTATTACAGTAGTTATATTCTTGTACATAGGAGCAGTATTATAGTAGTTATATTCTTGTACATAGGAGGCAGTATTATAGTAGTTATATTCTTGTACATAGGAGCAGTATTATAGTAGTTATATTCTTGTACATAGGAGTAGTATTATAGTAGTTATATTCTTGTACATAGGAGCAGTATTATACTAGTTATATTCTTGTACATAGGAGTAGTATTATAGTAGTTATATTCTTGTACATAGGGGGCAGTATTATAGTAGTTATATTCTTGTACATAGGAGCAGTATTATAGTAGTTATATTCTTGTACATAGGAGGTAGTATTATACTAGTTATATTCTTGTACATAGGAGCAGTATTATAGTAGTTATATTCTTGTACATAGGAGTAGTATTATAGTAGCTATAGTCTTGGACATAGGAGGTAGTATTATAGTAGTTATATTCTTGTACATAGGAGCAGTATTATAGTAGTTATATTCTTGTACATAGGAGAAGTATTATAGTAGTTATATTCTTGTACATAGGGGTAGTATTATAGTAGTTATATTCTTGTACATAGGGGGCAGTATTATAGTAGTTATATTCTTGTACATAGGGGTAGTATTATAGTAGTTATATTCTTGTACATAGGAGCAGTATTATAGTAGTTATATTCTTGTACGTAGGAGCAGTATTATAGTAGTTATATTCTTGTACATAGGAGCAGTATTATAGTAGTTATATTCTTGTACATAGGAGCGGTATTATAGTAGTTATATTCTTGTACATAGGAGCGGTATTATAGTAGTTATATTCTTGTACATAGGAGCAGTATTATAGTAGTTATATTCTTGTACATAAGGAGTAGTATTATAGTAGTTATATTCTTGTACATAGGAGCAGTATTATAGTAGTTATATTCTTGTACATAGGAGCAGTATTATAGTAGTTATATTCTTGTACATAGGAGCAGTATTATAGTAGTTATATTCTTGTACATAGGAGCAGTATTATAGTAGTTATATTCTTGTACATAGGAGCAGTATTATAGTAGTTATATTCTTGTACATAGGGGGCAGTATTATAGTAGTTATATTCTTGTACATAGGAGGTAGTATTATAGTAGTTATATTCTTGTACATAGGAGTAGTATTATAGTAGTTATATTCTTGTACATAGCAGTATTATACTAGTTATATTCTTGTACATAGGAGGTAGTATTATAATAGCTATATTCTTGTACATAGGGGGCAGTATTATAGTAGTTATATTCTTGTACATAGGGGGCAGTATTATAGTAGTTATATTCTTGTACATAGGAGTAGTATTATAGTAGTTATAGTCTTGTACATAGGAGTAGTATTATAGTAGTTATATTCTTGTACATAGGAGGTAGTACTATAGTAGTTATATTCTTGTACATAGGAGGTAGTATTATAGTAGTTATATTCTTGTACATAGGAGGTAGTACTATAGTAGTTATATTCTTGTACATAGGGGGCAGTATTAAAGTAGTTATATTCTTGTACATAGGAGTAGTATTATAGTAGTTATATTCTTGTACATAGGAGGTAGTATTATAGTAGTTATATTCTTGTACATAGGAGTAGTATTATAGTAGTTATATTCTTGTACATAGGGGGCAGTATTATAGTAGTTATATTCTTGTACATAGGAGCAGTATTATAGCAGTTATATGTTTGTACATAGGGAGCGGTATTATAGTAGTCATATTCTTGTACATAGGAGTAGTATTATAGTAGTTATATTCTTGTACATAGGAGCAGTATTATAGTAGTTATATTCTTGTACATAGGAGCAGTATTATAGTAGTTATATTCTTGTACATAGGGGGTAGTATTATAGTAGATATATTCTTGTACATAGGAGCAGTATTATATTAGTTATATTCTTGTACATAGGAGCGTATTATAGCAGTTATATGTTTGTACATAGGGTGCGGTATTATAGTAGTCATATTCTTGTACATAGGAGTAGTATTATAGTAGTCATATTCTTGTACATAGGAGCAGTATTATAGTAGTTATATTCTTGTACATAGGAGCAGTATTATAGCAGTTATATGTTTGTACATAGGGAGCGGTATTATAGTAGTCATATTCTTGTACATAGGAGTAGTATTATAGTAGTTATATACTTGTACATAGGAGTAGTATTATAGTAGTTATATACTTGTACATAGGAGCAGTATTATAGTAGTTATATTCTTGTACATAGGAGCAGTATTATAGTAGTTATATTCTTGTACATAGGAGCAGTATTATAGTAGTTATATTCTTGTACATAGGAGGCAGTATTATAGTAGTTATATTCTTGTACATAGGGGGCAGTATTATAGTAGTTATATTCTTGTACATAGGGGGAGTATTATAGTAGTTATATTCTTGTACATAGGGGGCAGTATTATAGTAGTTATATTCTTGTACATAGGGGCAGTATTATAGCAGTTATATGTTTGTACATAGGGGGCGGTATTATAGTAGTTATATTCTTGTACATAGGAGCAGTATTATAGTAGTTATATTCTTGTACATAGGAGTAGTATTATAGTAGTTATATTCTTGTACATAGGGGTAGTATTATAGTAGTTATATTCTTGTACATAGGAGCAGTATTATAGTAGTTATATTCTTGTACATAGGAGCAGTATTATAGTAGTTATATTCTTGTACATAGGAGGCAGTATTATAGTAGTTATATTCTTGTACATAGGGAGCAGTATTATAGTAGTTATATTCTTGTACATAGGAGCAGTATTATAGTAGTTATATTCTTGTACATAGGAGGCAGTATTATAGTAGTTATATTCTTGTACATAGGGAGCAGTATTATAGTAGTTATATTCTTGTACATAGGAGGTAGTATTATAGTAGTTATATTCTTGTACATAGGAGGTAGTATTATAGTAGTTATAGTCTTGTACATAGGGGGCAGTATTATAGTAGTTATATTCTTGTACATAGGAGCAGTATTATAGTAGTTATATTCTTGTACATAGGGGGCAGTATTATAGTAGTTATATTCTTGTACATAGGAGGTAGTATTATAGTAGTTATATTCTTGTACATAGGAGTAGTATTATAGTAGTTATATTCTTGTACATAGGAGCAGTATTATAGTAGTTATATTCTTGTACATAGGAGGTAGTATTATAGTAGTTATATTCTTGTACATAGGAGTAGTATTATAGTAGTTATATTCTTGTACATAGGAGCAGTATTATAGTAGTTATATTCTTGTACATAGGAGCAGTATTATAGTAGTTATATTCTTGTACATAGGGGCAGTATTATAGTAGTTATATTCTTGTACATAGGAGCAGTATTATAGCAGTTATATTCTTGTACATAGGGGGCAGTATTATAGTAGTTATATTCTTGTACATAGGAGCAGTATTATAGTAGTTATATTCTTGTACATAGGGGGCAGTATTATAGTAGTTATATTCTTGTACATAGGGGTAGTATTATAGTAGTTATATTCTTGTACATAGGAGGTAGTATTATAGTAGTTATATTCTTGTACATAGGAGTAGTATTATAGTAGTTATATTCTTGTACATAGGGGGCAGTATTATAGTAGTTATATTCTTGTACATAGGAGCAGTATTATAGCAGTTATATGCTTGTACATAGGGAGCAGTATTATAGTAGTCATATTCTTGTACATAGGAGTAGTATTATAGTAGTTATATTCTTGTACATAGGAGCAGTATTATAGTAGTTATATTCTTGTACATAGGAGCAGTATTATAGTAGTTATATTCTTGTACATAGGAGCAGTATTATAGTAGATATATTCTTGTACATAGGAGCAGTATTATATTAGTTATATTCTTGTACATAGGAGCGTATTATAGCAGTTATATTCTTGTACATAGGGAGCAGTATTATAGTAGTTATATTCTTGTACATAGGAGCAGTATTATAGTAGTTATATTCTTGTACATAGGAGCAGTATTATAGTAGTTATATTCTTGTACATAGGAGCAGTATTATAGTAGTTATATTCTTGTACATAGGAGCAGTATTATAGTAGTTATATTCTTGTACATAGGAGCAGTATTATAGTAGTCATATTCTTGTACATAGGAGTAGTATTATAGTAGTTATATTCTTGTACATAGGAGCAGTATTATAGTAGTTATATACTTGTACATAGGAGCAGTATTATAGTAGTTATATTCTTGTACATAGGAGCAGTATTATAGTAGTTATATTCTTGTACATAGGAGCAGTATTATAGTAGTTATATTCTTGTACATAGGAGGCAGTATTATAGTAGTTATATTCTTGTACATAGGGGGCAGTATTATAGTAGTTATATTCATGTACATAGGGGAGTATTATAGTAGTTATATTCTTGTACATAGGAGTAGTATTATAGTAGTTATATTCTTGTACATAGGGGTAGAATTATAGTAGTTATATTCTTGTACATAGGAGCAGTATTATAGTAGTTATATTCTTGTACATAGGTGCAGTATTATAGTAGTTATATTCTTGTACATAGGAGGTAGTATTATAGTAGTTATATTCTTGTACATAGGAGCAGTATTATAGTAGTTATATTCTTGTACATAGGAGCAGTATTATAGTAGTTATATTCTTGTACATAGGAGGTAGTATTATAGTAGTTATATTCTTGTACATAGGAGCAGTATTATAGTAGTTATATTCTTGTACATAGGAGCAGTATTATAGTAGTTATATTCTTGTACATAGGGGGTAGTATTATAGTAGTTATATTCTTGTACATAGGAGGTAGTATTATAGTAGTTATATTCTTGTACATAGGAGCAGTATTATAGTAGTTATATTCTTGTACATAGGGGGCAGTATTATAGTAGTTATATTCTTGTACATAGGAGCAGTATTATAGTAGTTATATTCTTGTACATAGGGGGCAGTATTATAGTAGTTATATTCTTGTACATAGGGGTAGTATTATAGTAGTTATATTCTTGTACATAGGAGGTAGTATTATAGTAGTTATATTCTTGTACATAGGAGTAGTATTATAGTAGTTATATTCTTGTACATAGGGGTCAGTATTATAGTAGTTATATTCTTGTACATAGGAGCAGTATTATAGTTGTTATATTCTTGTACATAGGAGTAGTATTATAGTAGTTATATTCTTGTACATAGGAGTAGTATTATAGTAGTTATATTCTTGTACATAGGGTCAGTATTATAGTAGTTATATTCTTGTACATAGGAGCAGTATTATAGTTTTTATATTCTTGTACATAGGAGTAGTATTATAGTAGTTATATTCTTGTATATAGGAGCTAGTATTATAGTAGATATATTCTTGGACATAGGGGGCAGTATTATAGTAGTTATATTCTTGTACATAGGAGCAGTATTATAGTAGTTATATTCTTGTACATAGGAGGTAGTATAGCAGTTATATTCTTGTACATAGGAGCAGTATTATAGTAGTTATATTCTTGTACATAGGAGCAGTATTATAGTAGTTATATTCTTGTACATAGGAGTAGTATTATAGTAGTTATATTCTTGTACATAGGGGTAGTATTATAGTAGTTATATTCTTGTACATAGGGGCAGTATTATAGTAGTTATATTCTTGTACATAGGAGCAGTATTATAGTAGTTATATTCTTGTACATAGGAGCAGTATTATAGTAGTTATATTCTTGTACATAGGAGCAGTATTATAGTAGTTATATTCTTGTACATAGGAGCAGTATTATAGTAGTTATATTCTTGTACATAGGGGCAGTATTATAGTAGTTATATTCTTGTACATAGGAGTAGTATTATAGTAGTTATATTCATGTACATAGGGGAGTATTATAGTAGTTATATTCTTGTACGTAGGGGGCAGTATTATAGTAGTTATATTCTTGTACATATGAGCAGTATTATAGCAGTTATATGTTTGTACATAGGGGGCGGTATTACACCGGTTATATTCGTGTTACTTACTGTCAGTACATGCGGTAGTTCTTGTGCCACCATCTCCCGGAATTCCTTCTTGTTCATCTTGTCATGTTTCCCTTTCTTCTTGGCATAGTCGTAAAATTTTCGGACCAAAATCTCGATAGCGGATTCTAGCTCGGTGCAGCCTGACGCCATATGTGCACAGCGCTGAGCTCACCTTGATAGAGAGAGTGACATTCAGTGTGAGATATCACTGGCGTGCTCTGTAGAGTGTAAGCTCTTGGGGTGCGGTGTATTCTAGTACAGACATCTGGATCTTCTTTCTTCCCCCTTCTTGTATTTATCTAGAGAAAAAATATTTTACAAAATTTTAGACAGAAAAAAAAGTGAGGTGAGATGAATGGCGGCAATCCTGAGGAGTAAATAGGAAAGGAGGTGACTCCGGAGTACAATAGTCACACGTCCTGTACTACATACAAGGGGTTAATATCATGTAATGACCGCACGTCCTGTACTACATACAAGGGGTTAATGTAATATAGCATCTGCTCGGTCTCTGACAGGCAGGGTGAGCAGGCTGTATATAGGTGTATTCTATATACCCTGCAGGGTGTGTAACACAATATAACAGGTGTATACGGGGGGTTTACCATGACCCTCGGAGCCATCACTCCACTAATACTACACCTGGGAGCTGTATCTGCTGACTGCATAGTGTGTGTATATATTGTGTACTGTGTGTATACAGTGTGTAGTGTGACTATGCTGTGTGTATTGTGTATATATAGTGTGTATATAGTATATATACAGGGTGTTATTACCGGCTCCCTCCTCCAGGCTCCGGCCTCTGCTCCCGGCTCTTCCCTTCCTCCTTCTCCCTCATTATCTTTGCTGTTTCCTGTCCGACCTCCAGATCCTCCCCCGACTGCTCAGAGACAGGAATAGAGGAGAGAGGAGCAGAACTAGTATATACATGTACTATATATATATATATATATATCACTGTGTGTTACATAGGACTGCAGGTGACATCTACTACATTATCTGTACTCAGAGAGTTATCACTGTGTGTTATCTGTGGTGTTACATAGGACTGCAGGTGACACTACTACATTATCTGTACTCAGAGAGTTATCACTGTGTGTTATCTGTGGTGTTACATAGGACTGCAGGTGACATCTACTACATTATCTGTACTCAGAGAGTTATCACTGTGTTATCTGTGGTGTTACATAGGACTGCAGGTGACATCTACTACATTATCTGTACTCAGAGAGTTATCACTGTGTTATCTGTGGTGTTACATAGGACTGCAGGTGACATCTACTACATTATCTGTACTCAGAGAGTTATCACTGTGTTATCTGTGGTGTTACATAGGACTGCAGGTGACATCTACTACATTATCTGTACTCAGAGAGAGTTATCACTGTGTTATCTGTGGTGTTACATAGGACTGCAGGTGACATCTACTACATTATCTGTACTCAGAGAGTTATCACTGTGTTATCTGTGGTGTTACATAGGACTGCAGGTGACATCTACTACATTATCTGTACTCAGAGAGTTATCACTGTGTTATCTGTGGTGTTACATAGGACTGCAGGTGACACTACTACATTATCTGTACTCAGAGAGGTATCACTGTGTTATCTGTGGTGTTACATAGGACTGCAGGTGACACTACTACATTATCTGTACTCAGAGAGTTATCACTGTGTTATCTGTGGTGTTACATAGGACTGCAGGTGACATCTACTACATTATCTGTACTCAGAGAGTTATCACTGTGTTATCTGTGGTGTTACATAGGACTGCAGGTGACACTACTACATTATCTGTACTCAGAGAGTTATCACTGTGTTATCTGTGGTGTTACATAGGACTGCAGGTGACATCTACTACATTATCTGTACTCAGAGAGTTATCACTGTGTGTTATCTGTGGTGTTACATAGGACTGCAGGTGACACCTACTACATTACCTGTACTCAGAGAGTTATCACTGTGTGTTATCTGTGGTGTTACATAGGACTGCAGGTGACACTACTACATTATCTGTACTCAGAGAGTTATCACTGTGTTATCTGTGGTGTTACATAGGACTGCAGGTGACATCTACGACATTATCTGTACTCAGAGAGTTATCACTGTGTTATCTGTGGTGTTACATAGGACTGCAGGTGACATCTACTACATTATCTGTACTCAGAGAGTTATCACTGTGTTATCTGTGGTGTTACATAGGACTGCAGGTGACACCTACTACATTATCTGTACTCAGAGAGTTATCACTGTGTTATCTGTGGTGTTACATAGGACTGCCGGTGACATCTACTACATTATCTGTACTCAGAGAGTTATCACTGTGTTATCTGTGGTGTTACATAGGACTGCAGCTGACACCTACTACATTACCTGTACTCAGAGAGTTATCACTGTGTTATCTGTGGTGTTACATAGGACTGCAGGTGACATCTACTACATTATCTGTACTCAGAGAGTTATCACTGTGTTATCTGTGGTGTTACATAGGACTGCAGGTGACACTACTACATTATGTGTACTCAGAGAGTTATCACTGTGTTATCTGTGGTGTTACATAGGACTGCAGGTGACATCTACTACATTATCTGTACTCAGAGAGTTATCACTGTGTTATCTGTGGTGTTACATAGGACTGCAGGTGACATCTACTACATTATCTGTACTCAGAGAGTTATCACTGTGTGCGATCTGTGGTGTTACATAGGACTGCAGGTGACATCTACTACATTATCTGTACTCAGAGAGTTATCACTGTGTTATCTGTGGTGTTACATAGGACTGCAGGTGACATCTACTACATTATCTGTACTCAGAGAGTTATCACTGTGTTATCTGTGGTGTTACATAGGACTGCAGGTGACATCTACTACATTATCTGTACTCAGAGAGTTATCACTGTGTTATCTGTGGTGTTACATAGGACTGCAGGTGACATCTACTACATTATCTGTACTCAGAGAGTTATCACTGTGTGTTATCTGTGGTGTTACATAGGACTGCAGGTGACATCTACTACATTATCTGTACTCAGAGAGTTATCACTGTGTTATCTGTGGTGTTACATAGGACTGCAGGTGACACTACTACATTATCTGTACTCAGAGAGTTATCACTGTGTTATCTGTGGTGTTACATAGGACTGCAGGTGACATTACTACATTATCTGTACTCAGAGAGTTATCACTGTGTTATCTGTGGTGTTACATAGGACTGCAGGTGACATCTACTGCATTATCTGTACTCAGAGAGTTATCACTGTGTTATCTGTGGTGTTACATAGGACTGCAGGTGACATCTACTACATTATCTGTACTCAGAGAGTTATCACTGTGTTATCTGTGGTGTTACATAGGACTGCAGGTGACATCTACTACATTATCTGTACTCAGAGAGTTATCACTGTGTTATCTGTGGTGTTACATAGGACTGCAGGTGACATCTACTACATTATCTGTACTCAGAGAGTTATCTCTGTGTTATCTGTGGTGTTACATAGGACTGCAGGTGACACCTACTACATTATCTGTACTCAGAGAGTTATCACTGTGTTATCTGTGGTGTTACATAGGACTGCAGGTGACACTACTACATTATCTGTACTCAGAGAGTTATCACTGTGTTATCTGTGGTGTTACATAGGACTGCAGGTGACACTACTACATTATCTGTACTCAGAGAGTTATCACTGTGTTATCTGTGGTGTTACATAGGACTGCAGGTGACACTACTACATTATCTGTACTCAGAGAGTTATCACTGTGTTATCTGTGGTGTTACATAGGACTGCAGGTGACATCTACTACATTATCTGTACTCAGAGAGTTATCCCTGTGTTATCTGTGGTGTTACATAGGACTGCAGGTGACATCTACTACATTATCTGTACTCAGAGAGTTATCATCTGTGTTATCTGTGGTGTTACATAGGACTGCAGGTGACACCTACTACATTATCTGTACTCAGAGAGTTATCACTGTGTTATCTGTGGTGTTACATAGGACTGCAGGTGACACTACTACATTATCTGTACTCAGAGAGTTATCACTGTGTTATCTGTGGTGTTACATAGGACTGCAGGTGACACTACTACATTATCTGTACTCAGAGAGTTATCACTGTGTTATCTGTGGTGTTACATAGGACTGCAGGTGACACTACTACATTATCTGTACTCAGAGAGTTATCACTGTGTTATCTGTGGTGTTACATAGGACTGCAGGTGACATCTACTATATTATCTGTACTCAGAGAGTTATCACTGTGTTATCTGTGGTGTTACATAGGACTGCAGGTGACATCTACTACATTATCTGTACTCAGAGAGTTATCACTGTGTTATCTGTGGTGTTACATAGGACTGCAGGTGACACCTACTACATTATCTGTACTCAGAGAGTTATCACTGTGTTATCTGTGGTGTTACATAGGACTGCAGGTAACATCTACTACATTATCTGTACTCAGAGAGTTATCACTGTGTTATCTGTGGTGTTACATAGGACTGCAGGTGACATCTACTACATTATCTGTACTCAGAGAGTTATCACTGTGTTATCTGTGGTGTTACATAGGACTGCAGGTGACATCTACTACATTATCTGTACTCAGAGAGTTATCACTGTGTTATCTGTGGTGTTACATAGGACTGCAGGTGACATCTACTACATTATCTGTACTCAGAGAGTTATCACTGTGTTATCTGTGGTGTTACATAGGACTGCAGGTGACATCTACTACATTATCTGTACTCAGAGAGTTATCACTGTGTTATCTGTGGTGTTACATAGGACTGCAGGTGACATCTACTACATTATCTGTACTCAGAGAGTTATCACTGTGTGTTATCTGTGGTGTTACATAGGACTGCAGGTGACATCTACTACATTATCTGTACTCAGAGAGTTATCACTGTGTTATCTGTGGTGTTACATAGGACTGCAGGTGACATCTACTACATTATCTGTACTCAGAGAGTTATCACTGTGTTATCTGTGGTGTTACATAGGACTGCAGGTGACATCTACTACATTATCTGTACTCAGAGAGTTATCACTGTGTTATCTGTGGTGTTACATAGGACTGCAGGTGACATCTACTACATTATCTGTACTCAGAGAGTTATCACTGTGTTACCTGTGATGTTACATAGGACTGCAGGTGACATCTACTACATTATCTGTACTCAGAGAGTTATCACTGTGTTATCTGTGGTGTTACATAGGACTGCAGGTGACATCTACTACATTATCTGTACTCAGAGAGTTATCACTGTGTTATCTGTGGTGTTACATAGGACTGCAGGTGACATCTACTACATTATCTGTACTCAGAGAGTTATCCCTGTGTTATCTGTGGTGTTACATAGGACTGCAGGTGACATCTACTACATTATCTGTACTCAGAGAGTTATCACTGTGTGTTATCTGTGGTGTTACATAGGACTGCAGGTGACATCTACTACATTATCTGTACTCAGAGAGTTATCACTGTGTTATCTGTGGTGTTACATAGGACTGCAGGTGACATCTACTACATTATCTGTACTCAGAGAGTTATCACTGTGTTATCTGTGGTGTTACATAGGACTGCAGGTGACATCTACTACATTATCTGTACTCAGAGAGTTATCACTGTGTTATCTGTGGTGTTACATAGGACTGCCGGTGACATCTACTACATTATCTGTACTCAGAGAGTTATCACTGTGTTATCTGTGGTGTTACATATGACTGCAGGTGACACCTACTACATTACCTGTACTCAGAGAGTTATCACTGTGTGTTATCTGTGGTGTTACATAGGACTGCAGGTGACATCTACTACATTATCTGTACTCAGAGAGTTATCACTGTGTTATCTGTGGTGTTACATAGGACTGCAGGTGACATCTACTACATTATCTGTACTCAGAGAGTTATCACTGTGTTATCTGTGGTGTTACATAGGACTGCAGGTGACATCTACTACATTATCTGTACTCAGAGAGTTATCACTGTGTTATCTGTGGTGTTACATAGGACTGCAGGTGACATCTACTACATTATCTGTACTCAGAGAGTTATCACTGTGTTATCTGTGGTGTTACATAGGACTGCAGGTGACATCTACTACATTATCTGTACTCAGAGAGTTATCACTGTGTTATCTGTGGTGTTACATAGGACTGCAGGTGACATCTACTACATTATCTGTACTCAGAGAGTTATCACTGTGTTATCTGTGGTGTTACATAGGACTGCAGGTGACACCTACTACATTATCTGTACTCAGAGAGTTATCATCTGTGTTATCTGTGGTGTTACATAGGACTGCAGGTGACATCTACTACATTATCTGTACTCAGAGAGTTATCACTGTGTTATCTGTGGTGTTACATAGGACTGCAGGTGACATCTACTACATTATCTGTACTCAGAGAGTTATCACTGTGTTATCTGTGGTGTTACATAGGACTGCAGGTGACATCTACTACATTATCTGTACTCAGAGAGTTATCACTGTGTTATCTGTGGTGTTACATAGGACTGCAGGTGACATCTACTACATTATCTGTACTCAGAGAGTTATCACTGTGTTATCTGTGGTGTTACATAGGACTGCAGGTGACATCTACTACATTATCTGTACTCAGAGAGTTATCACTGTGTTATCTGTGGTGTTACATAGGACTGCAGGTGACATCTACTACATTATCTGTACTCAGAGAGTTATCACTGTGTTATCTGTGGTGTTACATAGGACTGCAGGTGACATCTACTACATTATCTGTACTCAGAGAGTTATCACTGTGTTATCTGTGGTGTTACATAGGACTGCAGGTGACATCTACTACATTATCTGTACTCAGAGAGTTATCACTGTGTTATCTGTGGTGTTACATAGGACTGCAGGTGACATCTACTACATTATCTGTACTCAGAGAGTTATCACTGTGTGTTATCTGTGGTGTTACATAGGACTGCAGGTGACATCTACTACATTATCTGTACTCAGAGAGTTATCACTGTGTTATCTGTGGTGTTACATAGGACTGCAGGTGACATCTACTACATTATCTGTACTCAGAGAGTTATCACTGTGTTATCTGTGGTGTTACATAGGACTGCAGGTGACATCTACTACATTATCTGTACTCAGAGAGTTATCACTGTGTTATCTGTGGTGTTACATAGGACTGCAGGTGACATCTACTACATTATCTGTACTCAGAGAGTTATCACTGTGATATCTGTGGTGTTACATAGGACTGCAGGTGACATCTACTACATTATCTGTACTCAGAGAGTTATCACTGTGTTATCTGTGGTGTTACATAGGACTGCAGGTGACATCTACTACATTATCTGTACTCAGAGAGTTATCACTGTGTTATCTGTGGTGTTACATAGGACTGCAGGTGACATCTACTACATTATCTGTACTCAGAGAGTTATCACTGTGTTATCTGTGGTGTTACATAGGACTGCAGGTGACACCTACTACATTATCTGTACTCAGAGCGTTATCACTGTGTTATCTGTGGTGTTACATAGGACTGCAGGTGACACTACTACATTATCTGTACTCAGAGAGTTATCACTGTGTTATCTGTGGTGTTACATAGGACTGCAGGTGACATCTACTACATTATCTGTACTAGAGAGTTATCGCTGTGTTATCTGTGGTGTTACATAGGACTGCAGGTGACATCTACTACATTATCTGTACTCAGTTATCACTGTGTTATCTGTGGTGTTACATAGGACTGCAGGTGACATCTACTACATTATCTGTACTCAGAGAGTTATCACTGTGTTATCTGGGGTGTTACATAGGACTGCAGGTGACATCTACTACATTATCTGTACTCAGAGAGTTATCACTGTGATATCTGTGGTGTTACATAGGACTGCAGGTGACACCTACTACATTATCTGTACTCAGAGAGTTATCACTGTGTTATCTGTGGTGTTACATAGGACTGCAGGTGACATCTACTACATAATCTGTACTCAGAGAGTTATCACTGTGTTATCTGTGGTGTTACATAGGACTGCAGGTGACATCTACTACATTATCTGTACTCAGAGAGTTATCACTGTGTTATCTGTGGTGTTACATAGGACTGCAGGTGACATCTACTACATTATCTGTACTCAGAGAGTTATCACTGTGTTATCTGTGGTGTTACATAGGACTGCAGGTGACATCTACTACATTATCTGTACTCAGAGAGTTATCCCTGTGTGTTATCTGTGGTGTTACATAGGACTGCAGGTGACATCTACTACATTATCTGTACTCAGAGAGTTATCACTGTGTTATCTGTGGTGTTACATAGGACTGCAGGTGACATCTACTACATTATCTGTACTCAGAGAGTTATCACTGTGTTATCTGTGGTGTTACATAGGACTGCAGGTGACACTACTACATTACCTGTACTCAGAGAGTTATCACTGTGTGTTATCTGTGGTGTTACATAGGACTGCAGGTGACACTACTACATTATCTGTACTCAGAGAGTTATCACTGTGTTATCTGTGGTGTTACATAGGACTGCAGGTGACACTACTACATTATCTGTACTCAGAGAGTTATCACTGTGTTATCTGTGGTGTTACATAGGACTGCAGGTGACATCTACTACATTATCTGTACTCAGAGAGTTATCACTGTGTTATCTGTGGTGTTACATAGGACTGCAGGTGACACCTACTACATTATCTGTACTCAGAGAGTTATCACTGTGTTATCTGTGGTGTTACATAGGACTGCAGGTGACACCTACTACATTATCTGTACTCAGAGAGTTATCACTGTGTTATCTGTGGTGTTACATGGGACTGCAGGTGACACTACTACATTATCTGTACTCAGAGAGTTATCACTGTGTTATCTGTGGTGTTACATAGGACTGCAGGTGACATCTACTACATAATCTGTACTCAGAGAGTTATCACTGTGTTATCTGTGGTGTTACATAGGACTGCAGGTGACATCTACTACATTATCTGTACTCAGAGAGTTATCACTGTGTTATCTGTGGTGTTACATAGGACTGCAGGTGACATCTACTACATTATCTGTACTCAGAGAGTTATCACTGTGTTATCTGTGGTGTTACATAGGACTGCAGGTGACACCTACTACATTATCTGTACTCAGAGCGTTATCACTGTGTTATCTGTGGTGTTACATAGGGCTGCAGGTGACACTACTACATTATCTGTACTCAGAGAGTTATCACTGTGTTATCTGTGGTGTTACATAGGACTGCAGGTGACACTACTACATTATCTGTACTCAGAGAGTTATCACTGTGTTATCTGTGGTGTTACATAGGACTGCAGGTGACATCTACTACATTATCTGTACTAGAGAGTTATCGCTGTGTTATCTGTGGTGTTACATAGGACTGCAGGTGACATCTACTACATTATCTGTACTCAGTTATCACTGTGTTATCTGTGGTGTTACATAGGACTGCAGGTGACATCTACTACATTATCTGTACTCAGAGAGTTATCACTGTGTTATCTGGGGTGTTACATAGGACTGCAGGTGACATCTACTACATTATCTGTACTCAGAGAGTTATCACTGTGATATCTGTGGTGTTACATAGGACTGCAGGTGACACCTACTACATTATCTGTACTCAGAGAGTTATCACTGTGTTATCTGTGGTGTTACATAGGACTGCAGGTGACATCTACTCCATTATCTGTACTCAGAGAGTTATCGCTGTGTTATCTGTGGTGTTACATAGGACTGCAGGTGACATCTACTACATTATCTGTACTCAGAGAGTTATCACTGTGTTATCTGTGGTGTTACATAGGACTGCAGGTGACATCTACTACATTATCTGTACTCAGAGAGTTATCACTGTGTTATCTGTGGTGTTACATAGGACTGCAGGTGACATCTACTACATTATCTGTACTCAGAGAGTTATCCCTGTGTGTTATCTGTGGTGTTACATAGGACTGCAGGTGACATCTACTACATTATCTGTACTCAGAGAGTTATCACTGTGTTATCTGTGGTGTTACATAGGACTGCAGGTGACATCTACTACATTATCTGTACTCAGAGAGTTATCACTGTGTTATCTGTGGTGTTACATAGGACTGCAGGTGACACTACTACATTACCTGTACTCAGAGAGTTATCACTGTGTGTTATCTGTGGTGTTACATAGGACTGCAGGTGACACTACTACATTATCTGTACTCAGAGAGTTATCACTGTGTTATCTGTGGTGTTACATAGGACTGCAGGTGACACTACTACATTATCTGTACTCAGAGAGTTATCACTGTGTTATCTGTGGTGTTACATAGGACTGCAGGTGACATCTACTACATTATCTGTACTCAGAGAGTTATCACTGTGTTATCTGTGGTGTTACATAGGACTGCAGGTGACACCTACTACATTATCTGTACTCAGAGAGTTATCACTGTGTTATCTGTGGTGTTACATAGGACTGCAGGTGACACCTACTACATTATCTGTACTCAGAGAGTTATCACTGTGTTATCTGTGGTGTTACATGGGACTGCAGGTGACACTACTACATTATCTGTACTCAGAGAGTTATCACTGTGTTATCTGTGGTGTTACATAGGACTGCAGGTGACACCTACTACATTATCTGTACTAGAGAGTTATCGCTGTGTTATCTGTGGTGTTACATAGGACTGCAGGTGACATCTACTACATTAGCTATCAGGATCAGTTTCTCCTCAATGACCATATTCTCGGTATAGTCTTTACATGGCTGCAGCAGACTTCCCCATTAGTGCATATACCTGTTCAGGGTCATACATGTGTAAGATATAATGCATAAAGGCCATAAAAGGTGACATGTCTGCAGATCGGAGCCCCTGCTTACATTGATATTCTCTTCTCGAGTTATCTGACTCGTGATCTGATGGAATTGCCCCATAACATCGGACTCGCCAGGTGACACCGGTGGCTCGTGTGGCTCTAGGGGCCACCTTGGGTCCCCGGGTTCTCCCCTAGTATTGTGAACATGCTATTCGGGTTTTATGGGTTGATCTAAGAATTCCATCTTGTCATGGGGAACAATCCTCACGGGCTAAACATTCCCCAATCTGGTCTGGCAATGGGAGGAACATGATGTCTCGAGTGTCTCTCTGGTTTTCTGAATGTCTATCATCGTAAATCCTAAACAGTAAGAATATCTGGTGGTGGGATCTATGTAGAGTATACATGTAGACCTCGATCTTACCTTCGACCTCTCACTTTTGCTGTCCTCTTTGCTTACCAATTATTAGTTGTGGTTTGTCCTCCGATATCCTTCTCTTATGGTCTTCTGGTTAACTCTTGAAGTTCTCCACTTGTCTCTACAAGGTTTCCTTTTTAGAGAATTGTCTTCTCAGCTGAATCGTTGATTATATTGTTAATCTGTTTTCCCTTAGTCCTAACAGCAACACAATATGGGGGATTTCTCCCCCCTGTGTGTTGTTTAGGACAGGTGGAACTTTTAATTAGCACAAAAATGTGCTTACTAACCTGCCCTATAAGAGGGCACGAGAGACCTCCCTCACCTGTGTAAATTATAAAGTAAAAGAAACAAAATTTTAGGGAGGGAAGCCTTGTGTTGCTGTTAGGACTAAGGGAAAACAGATTAACAATATAATCAACGATTCCCTTACGTCCTACAGCAGCACAATATGGGGATATAGCAAGTAATTCCCCTAGGGAGGGTTTCCTCGCCTTACAACCTCAAGAACTGTCTGGCCAAAGGCAGTCGCCTCGGAACTGCGGACATCCAAACGATAGTGTTTGACGAAAGTCAGCTGGGATGACCAAGAAGCAGCCGCACAAATTTGATCCAGTGGAAGCGAGCGATTCTCAGCCCAAGAAGTCGACACAGCCCTGGTTGAATGGGCTGTACAAAAAACTGGAGGAAGCAACCCTTGAGCAATGAAAGAAATTTTGATTGCCTCCTTAATCCATCTGGACAAGGAGGGTCTGGAAGCTTTAAGACCTCTGTCTTTACCATACATATTGATTAGGAGATTTTCAGCTCTCCTGAAAGATTGTGTCCGCGATAAGTAAATTCGCAGACACCTCACCACATCCAAAGTATGAAGTTTAAACTCCTCTTCTGAGGAGGCATCCGGAAGGAAAACAGGCAAAGAAATCAATTGATTATAGTTATTACGTGAAGGAACCTTAGGGATAAAGCCAGGCAAAAACCTAAGGTGGACCCTATCCGAAAAAAATACAGTATAAGGTTCTTTGGAGGAGAGCGCCTGTAGCTCTCCTACCCTTTTGGCAGATGTGATGGCTAACAAAAAAGTAGTTTTAAAGGCTAAAAATTTTAGCTCCGTAGCTTCCAGAGGTTCAAAAGGAGGACCACAAAGGCCTGAAAGGACCATCGCAAGGTCCCATTGGGGAATAGGAGAAGATACCTCAGGTTTCAGCCTCGCCGCTCCTTTAAGGAATCTTGCAACCAGGGAACCCTCGGACAACAGTCTGTTTAAGTGGGCGGATAAAGCCGATACCTGTACCTTTAAAGTAGCAGGGGCAAGGACCCTGTCCAAGCCATCCTGAAGAAAATCCAAAACATCAGAAGTCAAAGGATTAGAAATATCAACGCCTCTTTTGGAGCACCACTCCAAAAAAATCTTAGCTGTCCTCTGGTAATTCCTTTTGGTGGATTCAGCTCTAGCACAGGAAAGCGTCTTCAGGACGGCTTCTGACAGTCCTCTATACATTCGTAGGGACTGGTCAACCTCCAGGCTGTCAGGTTGAATCTCATCAGATCCTGGCACTTCAGTGATCCTTGGGAAACCAGGTTCTGGGTGGGGGGAAGCCTCCAATATATCCCTTGACTCATCACCATGAGCTGGGAAAACCAAGCTCTTTTTGGCCAGAATGGAATGATGGCTATTACAGAGGCTTGGTCCTGTCTTATTTTCATCAATACTCTGGGTATCATAGGAATTGGAGGGAAAATGTATGACAGCCAAGGGATGGACAGGGCATCCACTGCCAAGGGATTGTCCTCCTGGAACAGGGAACAGAACGTCTCCACCTTGGCATTGAGTCGGGTTGCCATGAGGTCTATCTCCGGTAGACCGTATTTCAGGGTAATCTGATGAAACACTTCTGGATTGAGTGACCATTCTCCTGATACGGCACGACCCCGACTCAACCGATCCGCTACTGAGTTCAGGGAGCCCTTGATGTGAAGCGCGGATAGATGGGTCAGATTTTTCTCTGTCCAGGAAAAAATCAGATCTGCCTCCCTGAGGAGGGATGATGATCTGGTGCCTCCCTGTCTGTTCACATATAATACCGTTGTCATGTTGTCCGAGCGAATCCTGACTGCTCTTCCCTTGAGAAGAGGAGAGAAATGGAGTAAGGCACGGTACATAGCTCTGAGCTCCTTCCAGTTGGACGACGTCCTTCCTTCTGGAGCGCTCCAGACTCCCCTTATGGAGTTTCCGTCCAGATGGGCTCCCCATCCCGTAAGGGATGCATCTGTAGTCAACAGGGTCCAACGAGGTTGGACCGTGGACCTTCCGTTCTTGAGGTGCAACCACCATCTGAGAGAAAGAAGGGTCCTGGGGGAGAGTTGAATCCTCCAGGAGGCAGAGAGCGATCCCAAATTCCTAGGATTTCCATCTGAAGAGGACGTAGATGCCATAAGGCCCAAGGAACCGCCATGATGGAACATGACATCAGACCTAGGATTTTCATCAAAGTTCTGATGGACGCTCTCGGCCTCCTGAAAAGTTGCCGAACCGCTGTAATTAATTTCTCTTTCCTTGCAGTCGCCAAGGAGATTTCCAGCCGGTCTGAATCTAGGAAGTAACCAAGAAACTTCCTTTTGGTTGTGGGGACGACTTCTGACTTCTCCCAATTTATGAGCCATCCCAGGCTTTGAAGCAGGAATATGGCAATCTGTAAATGCTGGAGCAGAACAGACACTGACTGGGCTTTTATCAGCCAGTCGTCTAAATAAGGGACCACAAAGAGTCCCTGAAGCCTGAGGGCGGCTACTATGGGAGCTACCACCTTGGTAAAGGTGTGGGGAGCCGAGGAGATCCCGAAAGGGAGGGCCGAGAACTGATAATGCTTCCTGTGGCCAGAAACTATAACCACAATCCTTAGGAACTTCCTGTGCGGAGGGTAAATTGGCACGTGCAAATAAGCGTCCTTCAGATCTAGGGTGACAAAAACGTCGCCCTGGAGAAGAAAAGAAGAAACTGAGCTTATGGTTTCCATGCGGAACCGTTTTTTTCTGATGAAACGGTTTAGATACCTCAGATCTATAATCATCCTCCATCTGCCTGCTGGCTTTGGAACTAGAAATACAGGGGAATAAACCCCCAAACCTTCTTCTAGAGAAGGAACTTCTTCTAGAGCTCCTTTGCGGATATACTCTTGAATGGAGCGTTCCAAAATACCTTGCTGAGATGAGGGAAGACGGCGAGTTAAGATGAACCGATCTCAGGGAGGACAGAGAAATTCGATTGCATAACCTCGCTGAATTAACTGTAAGACCCAAAGGTCCTGAATTTTTTCCCGCCAAGCGCTGAGAAAAAGGGAGAGACGACCCCCGACAGGAATTTCGGCCACAGGAAGACAGCTTCTCATGTCAGAAACTGGGCTTCCTTCTATCTTCGGTTTTGGGAAATCTCCGTCCAGAGCCTCTAGAATAATACCTAGAGCCCCTCCGGGACTGCTGACCACGTCGAGGTGGAAAACCTCTGCCGCGGCCAGGGCCAAATCTGCCCCTAAAAGACTGAAGCAAAGACTTGCATTTTTTATCAGCCAAGCCTTCTAAAATTTCATCCAGGCTACTGCCAAAGACTCTTCCTGGCTCAAATGGTAAGGCTCTCCAAGGTTTTAACCATAAGGGTCTCCTCGCCGCCGTGGAAAGCGCCAAGGACTTTGACGCCAGCCTTAATTGATAATGGGAGGCCTCAGCTAGGAATTCTGCCGCCAAAGAAGTCGAAGTTAAGAAGGAAAGTAACTCGTCTCTGGAGACACCAGAATCGATGTCCCTCTCAAGCTGGAGTAAATCAGCCCGTAGTTTGGCTGAAACTTCACATGACGCAACAGCGACAGAGGTCTGAGCAGAGGCCGCTGAGTAGGCCTTCTTGAGAGTACTCTCCATGCGTCTCTCCATAGGATCCTGCAGATTTGCTCCATCCTCAGATGGTACTAGAGTGCGGCGAGATAGCTTGGCTACCGCTATATCCACCTTAGGGGGAGGACCCCACTGATCCAGTTGAGACTCTGTGATGGGGAACAAGGCCTTAAACCTACCAGTAGTTATAAAGGGTTTCTCCAGAAATTTCCACTCTGAAGACATTAACTTTCTTAATGTCTCATCCACTTGGAAGACCCTAGGCCCTCTATAGGTGGACGTGGAGGCTTCCCCATCAACATCACGGTCTTTAGACCGGATGGACTTCAGCAACCTATTGACTTTCTCGAGTGGGAAGAGAGGTCTGCTGGTATCTTCAGCGGAGTCATCAGAAGACAAAGTTTCATCCACAACCTGAAAATCTTCGTCTGAGACCCGCAAGAGAGGATGTTTTCCAAGACGTGGTCTCTTCGCGATCTGGGAGATAGAATTCCGGATCTCCATGAGAGAGTCCTCCATGTATTCTTTCACCCATGTCACAACCTCACGTATGGATGGCTCCTCAGAAGGGGGGCCACGACACTGGCGACAGCGGGTGAATTCATAGCCGTCAGGCAAGGGAGTCTTACAATCTAAACAGGTTAAATGTTTACACTTGGAGGATTTCTTCCTCCTAAAATCTCCATCACCAGAGCCGGAAGCAGAAGAAGACATCTAAAAAGACCACAAAAAGTCACAGACAATAACAATACCAATATTACAAACCGCAACCAGAAGCAGAAAGAGAGGGGTACCTTAAGGAGGTTGGTCGTCTCAAAAAATGTAGCAACAGCATACGCAATAGTCAAATAGCATAATCTCTGAATCACGGAGGAGAATTTCTACTCCTTAGCAATAGGAGAGCCAGAAAATCACAGCCCAACCCAAATGGACTATGGGACATTTTAAAGGCAACCATAAGTGGAGGCGGAGCCAAACACAAAACTAATCCACAATGAAAAAATTCATAGGAATCATGCAGCAAGGCCAGCGATATGAGTCGACCATTCATATAATATATGAACAAGAATAAATAAATATTACTTACCTTCCTGAGATTTATAGCACCAAAACGGGTCAAATGCCATAATGAAACATAGAGGAGCAAAAGCCTAAGTCAGAGGCTCAAACAACAAGCAGCAAAAATCAATTCTATATTTTGCCTTTAAATTTTAAATTTCCAAACTTACCGCACTTTTTCCGAGAACCGGAAGTAGGCGCGAAGGAGTCCGGCAAAATCCGTCCGCACGGGAACCCGGACACAGAGAAGGGTTCCGGCCGTCGCAAAGTCCGACGTACCCTCCGGGTAGGCCGAAGCCTACTGCCGGCCGAAGAATTACCGACAGAAGCGCTGAGAAGAAGGAACGCAGGCCGGCAACAGAGGTAAATGACCACCTCAAGGTAAGAAAAAACCCCTTAACTCTAGAGAGGTCACAAGAGACCTCCTCCACCTGTCCCACACAGGACAGAAAAAAACACAGGTGAGGGAGGTCTCTCGTGCCCTCTTATAGGGCAGGTTAGTAAGCACATTTTTGTGCTAATTAAAATTTCCACCTGTCCTAAACAACACACAGGGGGAGAAATACCCCATATTGTGCTGCTGTAGGACGTAAGGGAATTGTAATGATGACGCAAATTACTTAGAAGAGGTGGACTATAACATAGCATGAACTGACATGTTATCGCTCAATCCATCGGTCATCAACCTTCCAATGGCCGTGTCCAAAGAAATTAATGTTGTCTGCTTATTTTAGAGTTTGGATCATTGGCTTAACCTTTCGTAATATTGGTGGACTTTGGGGTGTAGGCATAGGAGAGGAGGGATAGGATGACCCACCACCAGTCTATCTATGAGTGATAGGATGACCCACCACTAGTCCGTCTATGACAGTGATAGGATGACCCAGTACCAGTCCGTCTATGAGTGATAGGATGACCCACCACCGGTCTGTCTATGAGTGATAGGATAACCCACCACCAGTCCGTCTATGAGTGATAGGATGACCCAGTACCAGTCCGTCTATGAGTGATAGGATGACCCAACCACCAGTCTGTCTTGAGTGATAGGATAACCCACCACCAGTCTGTCTATGAGTGATAGGATGACCCAGTACCAGTCCGTCTATGAGTGATAGGATAACCCACCACCAGTCTGTCTATGAGTGATAGGATGACCCACCACCAGTCAGCCTATGAGTGATAGGATGACCCACCACCAGTCCATCTATCAATGTTTACTCTTTGATCTAATAGACCTCACTAGCCAAAAATCACCCTAGATCACTGCAGGAAATCCTCAGCTCACTACCCCAAAACTAGTCGCTGTTCTAAGATGTACAGATGCTAGGTGCAAGGCAGAACATGTGGTCAGATGAAGCAGTGCTTGTGCCAGGTTTAGTTACGAGACAATGGTAGACATGTCAATGTCAGAGTGGGGCCAGTAACAGCAAAGCAAGGAACAAAACAGCAGACTGAAGTAACCAAGTGGACCTTATTGATCAGGCACAGGAAGATGTGGGAAGGGTAATTATCAAGACTGTGACTGATGGGCATTGGCATTGGTGGGAGAAGCTGCAGATGATCCAGGAGAACTGTGGTGGCCTGGAGGACATTAGACATGAAGATCAGGAAGACTGAGGTCAGGGCATGGCAGCCATGAGGATGAGGGCAGAGAAGGAGGATAGGAGCAGCAGCCCTGAGGTGAGCCCTGAAGGAATGGTAACATGACGCCCTATGGGAGACCTAGTTCCAGACATTTTTATCATCAAACCGTCCTCACCCAAGTGGATACAGGTGAAACTGTTGGCTTGTGCCCACTGGCAGTCACAGTTGTTGCGCACTTATTGGTCCTGCCACGTTGTACCTCCTCTTACCCGCTGCCACGATCACACTTCTCCCTCCGCCATACCTACTTCCATTGTTTGTAGGGTCCACATACCTACTTTTGACCTCTGAACCTGTGCTACCTGCCCTAACCTCTTCCTTGACCATTGACTACGCACAAGCTCTGCCATCCTCGGACACAGCCTATACCCGTATTCTCATCTTGCCTGATCCCTCGATATTACAATCTGGTGTCTCCCAACCCACCTAGGTCAGGGTAACTCCTAGAGGTAACAACCTGGTGATTCCCTGCCGCATAGGTCAAGAATCGAATAGAGGTGAGTCACTACAGTGTAAGGTCCCATCTAAGGGGGTTGTTGTGTCGCTGGAAGACGGGCTTATACAGATTGTAGACCAAGAACTTCATTTTCCTTTACATTTTTGCAGTAATGCCCTTGCTGATAGCAAAGCACTGGTGCAAATATTTGTCTTCACATTACTGTGTGTTCTGTCTACTATATATAGACCCCGACTTAGTCCCTGTGTACTTTTCTATACTGTTTTGAAATCAGCCTGTTCTTGACCTCTGCTCCCTGCCCTAATCTTTTCCTTTGACTACCCGACCTTTGACTATGCAAAAACTCTGCCAGCCCTGACCTCAGCCTGTTCCTGAATTCTTATTTTGCCTGATGAGCCCAGTACTTATAGAGAGAGTACCGTCATGTGTAGACCCTTTACCACCGAGCTATAGATGAAGAGTCGGACAACATTAGGTCTTCTATGTCTCTACTTGTTGCATCTTTATTTATTTAGTCAGTCAGTGATATACATACTGGTTAAAGACAAAGCATTATCATTGAGACAGCAATGTTCTGCCCCCTGATGGCTGTGCAGGGGATAACAGGACAGGACTTCAGTGCTGCTCCTGGTACTTTATGGCCATCTTTTTGCACAGCATCCCGGCGTTACTCCCGAGCAATCTCCAGTAGCCATCAAAACTATAATTCTCACCCTGGACTATGTCCTTGTGACTAGCCTCCTTATTCTGTGTGTTCTGCGGACAGAGGGGAAAATATGGAGAGAAAGGAGTATTATAGTAGTTATATTCTTGTACATAGGGGGCAGTATTATAGTAGTTATATTCTTGTACATAGGAGCAGTATTATAGTAGTTATATTCTTGTACATAGGGGGCAGTATTATAGTAGTTATATTCTTGTACATAGGAGTAGTATTATAGTAGTTATATTCTTGTACATAGGAGCAGTATTATAGTAGTTATATTCTTGTACATAGGGGGCAGTATTATAGAAGTTATATTCTTGTACATAGGGGGCAGTATTATAGTAGTTATATTCTTGTACATAGGAGCAGTATTATAGTAGTTATATTCTTGTACATAGGAGCAGTATTATAGTAGTTATATTCTTGTACATAGGAGCAGTATTACAGTAGTTATATTCTTGTACATAGGAGCAGTATTATAGTAGTTATATTCTTGTACATAGGAGCAGTATTATAGTAGTTATATTCTTGTACATAGGAGCAGTATTATAGTAGTTATATTCTTGTACATAGGGGGCAGTATTATAGAAGTTATATTCTTGTACATAGGGGGCAGTATTATAGTAGTTATATTCTTGTACATAGGAGCAGTATTATAGTAGTTATATTCTTGTACATAGGAGCAGTATTATAGTAGTTATATTCTTGTACATAGGAGCAGTATTACAGTAGTTATATTCTTGTACATAGGAGCAGTATTATAGTAGTTATATTCTTGTACATAGGAGCAGTATTATAGTAGTTATATTCTTGTACATAGGAGCAGTATTATAGTAGTTATATTCTTGTACATAGGAGCAGTATTATAGTAGTTATATTCTTGTACATAGGAGGTAGTATTATAGTAGTTATATTCTTGTACATAGGAGCAGTATTATAGTAGTTATATTCTTGTACATAGGAGTAGTATTATAGTAGTTATATTCTTGTACATAGGAGGCAGTATTATAGTAGTTATATTCTTGTACATAGGAGTAGTATTATAGTAGTTATATTCTTGTACATAGGAGTAGTATTATAGTAGTTATATTCTTGTATATAGGAGCAGTATTATAGTAGTTATATTCTTGTACATAGGAGCAGTATTATAGTAGTTAAATTCTTGTACATAGGAGCAGTATTATAGTAGTTATATTCTTGTACATAGGAGTAGTATTATAGTAGTTATATTCTTGTACATAGGAGGTAGTATTATAGTAGTTATATTCTTGTACATAGGAGGTAGTATTATAGTAGTTATATTCTTGTACATAGGGGCAGTATTATAGTAGTTAAATTCTTGTATATAGGAGTAGTATTATAGTAGTTATATTCTTGTACATAGGAGAAGCATTATAGTAGTTAAATTCTTGTACATAGGAGCAGTATTATAGTAGTTATATTCTTGTACATAGGAGGTAGTATTATAGTAGTTATATTCTTGTACATAAGAGTAGTATTATAGTAGTTATATTCTTGTACATAGGAGCAGTATTATAGTAGTTATATTCTTGTACATAGGAGTAGTATTATTGTAGTTATATTCTTGTACATAGGAGCAGTATTATAGTAGTATTCTTGTACATAGGAGCAGTATTATAGTAGTTATATTCTTGTACATAGGAGTAGTATTATAGTAGTTATATTCTTGTACATAGGAGCAGTATTATAGTAGTTATATTCTTGTATATAGGAGCAGTATTATAGTAGTTATATTCTTGTACATAGGAGTAGTATTATAGTAGTTATATTCTTGTACATAGGAGCAGTATTATAGCAGTTATATTCTTGTACATAGGAGTAGTATTATAGTAGTTATATTCTTGTACATAGGGGGCAGTATTATAGTAGTTATATTCTTGTATATAGGAGCAGTATTATAGTAGTTATATTCTTGTACATAGGAGGTAGTATTATAGGAGTATTCTTGTACATAGGAGCAGTATTATAGCAGTTATATTCTTGTACATAGTAGTAGTATAGTAGTTATATTCTTGTACATAGGAGCAGTATTATAGTAGTTATATTCTTGTACATAGTAGTAGTATAGTAGTTATATTCTTGTACATAGGAGTAGTATTATAGTAGTTATATTCTTGTACATAGGAGGAGTATTATAGTAGTTATATTCTTGTACATAGGAGTAGTATTATAGTAGTTATATTCTTGTACATAGGAGCAGTATTATAGTAGTTATATTCTTGTACATAGGAGGTAGTATTATAGTAGTTATATTCTTGTACATATGAGCAGTATTATAGTAGTTATATTCTTGTACATAGGAGCAGTATTATAGTAGTTATATTCTTGTACATAGGAGCAGTATTATAGTAGTTATATTCTTGTACATAGGAGTAGTATTATAGTAGTTATATTCTTGTACATAGGGGGCAGTATTATAGTAGTTATATTCTTGTATATAGGAGCAGTATTATAGTAGTTATATTCTTGTACATAGGAGGTAGTATTATAGTAGTTATATATCTGTACATAGGAGGTAGTATTATAGTAGTTATATTCTTGTACATAGGAGCAGTATTATAGTAGTTATATTCTTGTACATAGGGGACAGTATTATAGTAGTTATATTCTTGTACATAGGAGCAGTATTATAGTAGTTATATTCTTGTACATAGGAGGTAGTATTATAGTAGTTATATTCTTGTACATAGGAGTATTATAGTAGTTATATTCTTGTATATAGGAGTAGTATTATAGTAGTTATATTCTTGTACATAGGAGCAGTATTATAGTAGTTATATTCTTGTACATAGGAGCAGTATTATAGTAGTTATATTCTTGTACATAGGGGGCAGTATTATAGTAGTTATATTCTTGTACATAGGGGGCAGTATTATAGTAGTTATATTCTTGTACATAGGAGTAGTATTATAGTAGTTATATTCTTGTACATAGGGGGCAGTATTATAGTAGTTATATTCTTGTACATAGGGGGCAGTATTATAGTAGTTATATTCTTGTACATAGGGGGCAGTATTATAGTAGTTATATTCTTGTACATAGGAGTAGTATTATAGTAGTTATATTCTTGTACATAGGAGGAAGTATTATAGTAGTTATATTCTTGTACATAGGTGCAGTATTATAGTAGTTATATTCTTGTACATAGGAGGTAGTATTATAGTAGTTATATTCTTGTACATAGGAGTATTATAGTAGTTATATTCTTGTACATAGGTGCAGTATTATAGTAGTTATATTCTTGTACATAGGGGGCAGTATTATAGTAGTTATATTCTTGTACATAGGAGTAGTATTATAGTAGTTATATTCTTGTACATAGGGGGCAGTATTATAGTAGTTATATTCTTGTACATAGGAGCAGTATTATAGTAGTTATATTCTTGTACATAGGAGTAGTATTATAGTAGTTATATTCTTGTACATAGGGGACAGTATTATAGTAGTTATATTCTTGTATATAGGAGCAGTATTATAGTACTTATATTCTTGTACATAGGAGTAGTATTATAGTAGTTATATTCTTGTACATAGGGGGCAGTATTATAGTAGTTATATTCTTGTACATAGTAGTATTATAGTAGTTATATTCTTGTACCTAGGAGCAGTATTATAGTAGTTATATTCTTGTACATAGGAGTAGTATTATAGTAGTTATATTTTTGTACATAGGAGCAGTATTATAGTAGTTATATTCTTGTACATAGGAGCAGTATTATAGTACTTATATTCTTGTACATAGGAGGTAGTATTATAGTAGTTATATTCTTGTACATAGGAGCAGTATTATAGTAGTTATATTCTTGTACCTAGGAGCAGTATTATAGTAGTTATATTCTTGTACATAGGAGTAGTATTATAGTAGTTATATTCTTGTACATAGGAGCAGTATTATAGTAGTTGTATTCTTGTACATAGGAGTAGTATTATAGTAGTTATATTCTTGTACATAGGAGCAGTATTATAGTAGTTATATTCTTGTACATAGGGGGCAGTATTATAGTAGTTATATTCTTGTACATAGGAGCAGTATTATAGTAGTTATATTCTTGTACATAGGAGCAGTATTATAGTAGTTATATTCTTGTACATAGGAGTAGTATTATAGTAGTTATATTCTTGTACATAGGGGACAGTATTATAGTAGTTATATTCTTGTACATAGGAGCAGTATTATAGTACTTATATTCTTGTACATAGGAGGTAGTATTATAGTAGTTATATTCTTGTACATAGGAGCAGTATTATAGTAGTTATATTCTTGTACCTAGGAGCAGTATTATAGTAGTTATATTCTTGTACATAGGAGTAGTATTATAGTAGTTATATTCTTGTACATAGGAGCAGTATTATAGTAGTTATATTCTTGTACATAGGAGCAGTATTATAGTAGTTATATTCTTGTACATAGGAGTAGTATTATAGTAGTTATATTCTTGTACATAGGGGACAGTATTATAGTAGTTATATTCTTGTACATAGGAGCAGTATTATAGTACTTATATTCTTGTACATAGGAGGTAGTATTATAGTAGTTATATTCTTGTACATAGGAGCAGTATTATAGTAGTTATATTCTTGTACATAGGAGGTAGTATTATAGTAGTTATATTCTTGTACATAGGAGGCAGTATTATAGTAGTTATATTCTTGTACATAGGAGGTAATATTATAGTAGTTATATTCTTGTACATAGGAGCAGTATTATAGTAGTTATATTCTTGTACATAGGAGCAGTATTATAGCAGTTATATTCTTGTACATAGGGGACAGTATTATAGTAGTTATATTCTTGTACATAGGAGGTAGTATTATAGTAGTTATATTCTTGTACATAGGAGCAGTATTATAGTAGTTATATTCTTGTACATAGGAGGTAGTATTATAGTAGTTATATTCTTGTACATAGGGGGCAGTATTATAGTAGGTATATTCTTGTACATAGGGGCAGTATTATAGTAGTTATATTCTTGTACTTAGGGGGCAGTATTATAGTAGGTATAATGCTGTTTCTTACAGTCATGATGTGTGGCAGCTCCTGCACCAGCATCTCACGTAATTCCTTATCGTTGATCTTGTCAGGCTTTCCGTGCTTCTTGCTGTAGTCATAAAATTTATGGACCAAAATCTCCAGAGCTGACTCTAGTTCGGTGTAGGTTGATGCCATTTCTGTGCTGAGTTAACCTTGATAGAGAGAATGGTCAGTTTGTGAGTGAGATTGGTCTAGACCCGGGCTCAGCTACATCTGGCAGCTCTGCCGGGGGCGGCACGTCAGGCATATTTACTCAGCACAGGGTTCTCTTTGATGTTTAAAACACTGCTGATCCATGTAGTCCCTCTATCTCATGGACCATGAGGCCCTAAGGGGGAAAGCATGAGGTATGGCATCCTAGTGCCGGGGATGTGAGCTAGCCTTGTCATGGGGCAGCAATGGTCTCTGCAATTCATTTCTGTACCTAGAAGCGAGTGCAAACGTAAAGTATTATATGGCGGCTGAACATGGTAAAGTATATGGCAGGTGAACATTGAAAAGCAGATGTTTGTTCATTTCAACAAAGCTGGCCAAAGTTATATGGATTTATAGAACAAATACAGTAAGTCCGGGCTGTATGAGGGACATCCTCCACCTCTTCTACCTTCTCTACCTCCTCTACCTTCTGTACCTCTTCTACCTCTTCTACCTCCTCTGCCTCTTCGATCTTCTCTACCTCTTCTACCTCCTCTGCCTCTTCTACCTCCTTTGCCTCTTCTACCTTTTCTACCTCTTCTACCTTCTGTTCCTCTTCTATCTCTTCTTCCTCCTCTACCTCTTCTACCTCCTCTACTTCTTCTACCTCTTCTACCTTCTCTACTTCCTCCACATCTTCTCCCTTTTTTTCCTCCTCTACCTTCTCTACTTCTTCTACCTCCTGTGCCTCTTCTGCCTCCTCTGCCTCTTCTACCTCCTCTGCCTCATCTACCTCTTCTACCTTCTCTACCTCTTCTACCTTCTCTACCTCCTCTACCTTCTCTACCTCTTCTACTGTAACGTCTCTGCCTTTTCGGGTCTCTGCACCACCCTCTGCCTGCACGCAGAGGTGCAAGAGGCATGTTCAGTTTAACTGCTTGTTTAAGATTCTTGTAGCTCAGTCTGAACACTGTCCTAGACTATGTAATTGATTTTCTGCCACACCCGTCTCCTTCACCTTGGTTTTCCTCTGCTCCACTAATAGTTAATTTTAGCCTTACCTGTGTGATTGACAGTCTGCCTACCAATCCAGTCTGGGGCAGGTCCTTACTTTCTATAAACAGGTTGTCAGCCCTCACAAGGTCCCTGGCTAAGGATTCTGTCTTGTGACTTGTCCCTGATAGCTCTTCTTCTGTTATTTCCTGTATTCTTATTTCCTGACCACTGGCTGATCTTTGACTATTCTCTTGGATGGTGTTTTTTTACTCTAATTTTACCCACCCCTTGGCTAGCCGACCTCCCTTTGTGGTTGTTTGTCCTACCTCTACCTCTTCTGCCTTCTATACCTCCTCTACCTCTTCTGCCTTCTCTACCTCTTCTACCTTCTCTACCTTCTCTACCTTCTCTACCTTTTCTACCTTTTCTACCTTCTCTACCTTCTCTACCTCTTCTACCTTCTCTACTTCTTCTACTTCCTCTACGTCCTCTACCCTTCTACCTTCTCTACTTCTTCTACCTCCTCTACCTTCTCTACCTCTTCTACCTTCTCTACCTCTTCTACCTCTTATGCCATCTCTACCTCTTTTACCTCCACTACCTCTTCTACCTTTTCTACCTTTTCTACCTTCTCTACCTCTTCTACCTTCTCTACCTCTTCTACCTCTTATGCCGTCCCTACCTCTTTTACCTCCTCTACCTCTTCTACCTTCTCTACTTCTTCTACCTTCTCTACCTCTTCTACCTTCTCTACCTTCTCTACCTCCTCTACCTTCTCTACCTTCTCTACCTCTTCTACCTCTTCTACCTTCTCTACCTCTTCTACCTTCTCTATCTCTTCTACCTTCTCTACCTCCTCTACCTCTTCTACCTCCTCTACCTCTTCTACCTTCTCTACCTCTTCTACCTTCTCTACCTCTTCTACCTTCTCTACCTCTTCTACCTTCTCTACCTTTTCTACCTTCTCTGCCTCCTCTACCTCTTCTACCTCCTCTACCTCTTCTACCTCCTCTACCTCTTCTACCTTCTCTACCTCTTCTACCTTCTCTACCTATTCTACCTTCTCTACCTTTTCTACCTCTTCTACCTCCTCTACCTCTTCTACCTTCTCTACTTCTTCTACTTCCTCTACGTCCTCTACCCTTCTACCTTCTCTATTTCTTCTACCTCCTCTACCTTCTCTACCTCTTCTACCTTCTCTACCTCTTATGCCGTCTCTACCTCTTTTACCTCCTCTACCTCTTCTACCTTTTCTACCTTCTCTACCTCTTCTACCTTCTCTACCTCTTCTACCTTCTCTACCTCTTCTACCTTCTCTACCTCTTCTACCTTCTCTACCTTTTCTACCTTCTCTGCCTCCTCTACCTCTTCTACCTCCTCTACCTCTTCTACCTTCTCTACCTCTTCTACCTTCTTTACCTCTTCTACCTTCTGTACCTTTTCTACCTTTTCTACCTTCTCTACCTCTTCTACCTTCTCTACCTCTTCTACCTTCTCTATATTCTCTACCTTCTCTGCCTCCTCTACCTCTTCTACCTCCTCTACCTCTTCTACCTTCTCTACCTCTTCTACCTTCTCTACCTCTTCTACCTTCTCTACCTTTTCTACCTTCTCTGCCTCCTCTACCTCTTCTACCTCCTCTACCTCTTCTACCTCCTCTACCTCTTCTACCTCCTCTACCTCTTCTACCTTCTCTACCTCTTCTACCTTCTCTACCTCTTCTACCTTCTCTACCTATTCTACCTTCTCTACCTTTTCTACCTCTTCTACCTCCTCTACCTCTTCTACCTTCTCTACTTCTTCTACTTCCTCTACGTCCTCTACCCTTCTACCTTCTCTATTTCTTCTACCTCCTCTACCTTCTCTACCTCTTCTACCTTCTCTACCTCTTCTACCTTTTCTACCTTCTCTACCTTCTCTACTTCTTCTACCTCTTCTACCTTCTCTACCTCTTCTACCTTCTCTACCTTTTCTACCTTCTCTGCCTCCTCTACCTCTTCTACCTCCTCTACCTCTTCTACCTTCTCTACCTCTTCTACCTTCTTTACCTCTTCTACCTTCTGTACCTTTTCTACCTTTTCTACCTTCTCTACCTCTTCTACCTTCTCTACCTCTTCTACCTTCTCTATCTTCTCTACCTTCTCTGCCTCCTCTACCTCCTCTACCTCCTCTACCCCCTTCTCTACCTCTTCTACCTTCTCTACCTCTTCTACCTTCTCTACCTTTTCTACCTTCTCTGCCTCCTCTACCTCTTCTACCTCCTCTACCTCTTCTACCTTCTCTACCTCTTCTACCTTCTCTACCTATTCTACCTTCTCTACCTTTTCTACCTCTTCTACCTCCTCTACCTCTTCTACCTTCTCTACTTCTTCTACTTCCTCTACGTCCTCTACCCTTCTACCTTCTCTATTTCTTCTACCTCCTCTACCTTCTCTACCTCTTCTACCTTCTCTACCTCTTCTACCTTCTCTACCTTCTCTACTTCTTCTACCTCTTCTACCTTCTCTACCTCTTCTACCTTCTCTACCTCTTATGCCGTCTCTACCTCTTTTACCTCCTCTACCTCTTCTACCTTCTTTACCTCTTCTACCTTCTCTACTTCTTCTACCTTCTCTACCTCTTCTACCTTCTCTACCTCTTCTACCTTCTCTACCTCCTCTACCTTCTCTACCTCCTCTACCTTCTCTACCTCTTCTACCTTCTCTACCTCTTCTAACTTCTCTACCTTTTCTACCTTCTCTACCTTTTCTACCTTCTCTACCTCTTCTACCTTCTCTACCTCTTCTACCTTCTCTACCTCTTCTACCTTCTCTACCTCTTCTACCTTATCTACCTCTTCTACTGTAACGTCTCTGCCTTTTCGGGTCTCTGCACCACCCTCTGCCTGCATGCGGAGGCGCAAGAGGCGTGTTCAGTTTAACTGCTTGTTTAAGATTCTTGTAGCTCAGTCTGAACACTGTCCTACACTATGTAATTGATTTTCTGCCACACCCGTCTCCTTCACCTTGGTTTTCCTCTGCTCCACTAATAGTTAATTTTAGCTTTACCTGTGTGATTGACAGCCTGTCTACCAATCCAGTCTGGGGCAGGTCCTTACTTTCTATAAACAGGTTTTCAGCCCTCACAAGGTCGCTGGCTAAGAATTCTGTCTTGTGACTTGTCCCTGATAGCTCTTCTTCTGTTTTTTCCTGTATCCTTATTTCCTGACCACTGGCTGATCTTTGACTATTCTCTTGGATGCTGTATTTTTACACCATTGCTCGAATGTTACCCACCCCTTGGCTAGCCGACCTCCCTTTGTGTTTGTTTGTCCTACCTCTACCTCCTCTACCTCTTCTACCTTCTCTACCTCTTCTACCTCCTCTGCCTCTTCTACCTCCTCTACCTTCTCTACCTCCTCAACCTCCTCTACCTCCTCTACCTTCTCTACCTTCTCTACCTCTTCTACATCCTCTACCTTCTCTACCTCTTCTACCTTCTCTACCTCTTCTACCTTCTCTACTTCTTCTACCTTCTCTACCTCCTCTATGTCCTCTACCTTCTCTACCTCTTCTACCTTCTCTTCCTCCTCTACCTCTTCTACCTCCTCTACCTTCTCTACCTCCTCTACCTTCTCTACCTCTTCTACCTTCTCTACTTCTTTTACCTCTTCTACCTTCTCTACCTCCTCTACCTCTTCTATCTGTTCTACCTCCTCTACCTCTTCTACCTTCTCTACCTCTTCTACCTTCTCTACCTCTTCTACCTTTTCTTCCTCTTCTACCTCCTCTACCTCTTCTACCTCCTCTACCTCTTCTACCTCCTCTACCTCTTCTACTTTATCATCTCTGCCTGTTTGGGTCTCTGCACGACCCTCCGCCCGCATGCGGCAGCGCAGGAGGTGTGCTTAGTTTAACTCCTTGTTTAAGATTCTTGCTGCTCAGTCTGAACACTGTCCTAGACTATGTAATTGATTTTCTGCCACACCCGTCTCCTTCACCTTGGTTTTTCTCTGCTCCACTAATAGTTAATTTTAGCCTTACCTGTGTGATTGACAGCCTGTCTACAAATCCAGTCTGGGGCAGGTCCTTACTTTCTATAAACAGGTTGTCAGCCCTCACAAGGTCGCTGGCTAAGGATTCTGTCTTGTGACTTGTCCCTGATAGTTCTTCTTCTGTTATTTCCTGTATTCTTATTTCCTGACCACTGGCTGATCTTTGACTATTCTCTTGGATTGTGATTTTATACTGCATTGCTTGAATGTTACCCACCCCTTGGCTAGCCGACCTCCCTTTGTGGTTGTTTGTCCTACCTCTACCTCCTCTACCTTCTCTACCTCCTCTACCTCTTCTACCTCCTCTACCTCTTCTACCTTTTCTACCTCCTCTACCTCCTCTACCTTCTCTGCCTCTTCTACCTTCTCTACCTCTTCTGCCTCCTCTACCTCCTCTACCTCCTCTACCTACTCTACGTCTTCTACCTTCTGTACCTCTTCTACCTCTACTGCCTCCTCTGCCTTCTCTGCCTCTTCTGCCTTTTCTACTTCTTTTACCTCTTCTGCTTTCTCTACCTCTTCTCCTGCCTTCTCTACCTCTTCTTCCTCCTCTACCTCTTCTGCTTTCTCTACCTCTTCTACATCCTCTACCTCTTCTACCTTCTCTACCTCTTCTACCTTCTCGACCTCTTCTACCTTCTCGACCTCCTCTACCTCTTCTACCTTCTCTGCCTCTTCTACCTTCTCTACCTCTTCTACCTCCTCTGCCTCCTCTACCTGCTCTACCTCTTCTACCTACTCTACGTCTTCTACCTTCTGTACCTCTTCTGCCTCCTCTACCTCCTCTACCTTCTCTGCCTCTTCTGCCTTCTCTACCTCCTGTACCTCTTCTGCTTTCTCTACCTCTTCTACCTCCTCTACCTCTTTTACTTTCTCTACCTCTTCTTCCTCTTCTTCTTTCTCTACCTCTTCAACCTCCTCTACCTTCTCTACCTCTTCTTCCTCCTCTACCTCTTCTACCTCCTCTACTTCTTTTACCTCCTCTACCTCCTCTACCTTTTCAACCTCTTCTACCTCCTCTACTTCTTCTACCTCCTCTACCTCTTCTACCTCCTCTACCTCTACTACCTCCTCTACCTCCTCTGCCTCCTCTATCTCCTCTACCTCTTCTACCTACTCTACGTCTTCTACATTCTGTACCTCTTCTACCTCTTCTGCCTATTCTGCCTCCTCTACCTTCTCTACCTCTTCTCCCATTTCTGCCTTCTCTACATCTTTTACCTCTTCTGCTTTCTCTACCTCTTCTCTCTCTTCTACCTTCTCTACCTCTTCTACCTTCTCTACCTCTTCTACCTCCTCTACCTCTTCTACCTCCTCTACCTCTTCTACCTTCTCTACCTCCTCTACCCCTTCTACCTTCTCTACCTCCTCTACCTCTTCTACCTTCAATACCTCTTCTACCTTCTCGACCTCCTCTACCTCTTCTACCTTCTGTACCTCTTCTACCTCTTCTACCTCTTCTTCTTTCTCTACCTCTTTAACCTCCTCTACCTTCTCTACCTCTTCTACCTCCTCTACCTCTTCTGCCTCCTCTACCTCCTCTACGTCTTTTACCTTCTCTACCTCTTCTGCCTTCTCTACCTCTTCTGCCTTCTCTACCTCTTCTGCCTTCTCTACCTCTTCTACCTTCTCTACCTCTTCTTCTTTCTCTACCTCTTCAAACTCCTCTACCTCTTCTACCTTCTGTACCTCTTCTACCTCTTCTTCTTTCTCTACCTCTTTAACCTCCTCTACCTTCTCTACCTCTTCTACCTCCTCTACCTCTTCTACCTCCTCTTCCTCTTCTGCCTCCTCTACCTCCTCTACGTCTTCTGCCTTCTCTACCTCTTCTACCTTCTCTACCTCTTCTTCTTTCTCTACCTCTTCAAACTCCTCTACCTCTTCTACCTTCTCTATCTCTTCTACCTCCTCTACCCCTTCTACCTTCTCTACCTCCTCTACCTTCTCTACCTCTTCTACCTCCTCTAACTCTTCTACCTCCTCTAACTCTTCTACCTCCTCTATCTCTTCTATCGCTTCTACCTCTTCTATCTCTTCTACCTTCTCTACCTCTTCTACCTTCTCTACCTCCTCTACCTCTTCTATCTCTTCTACCTCTTCTATCTCTTCTACCTCTTCTATCTCTTCTACCTCTTCTGCCTTCTCTACCTCTTCAACCTCCTCTGCCTTCTCTACCTCTTCTTCCTCCTTTACCTCCTCTACTTCTTTTACCTCTTCTACCTCCTCTACCTCCTCTACCTCTTCTACCTACTCTACCTCCTCTACCTCTTCTACCTTCTCTACCTCTTCTACCTTCTCTACCTCTTCTACCTACTCTACCTCTTCTACCTTCTCTACCTCTTCTACCTACTCTACCTCTTCAACCTTCTCTACCTCTTCTACCTTCTCTACCTCTTCTATCTCTTCTACCTCCTCTACCTATTCTACCTCCTCTACCTCTTCTACCTTCTCTACCTCCTCTACCTCTTCTACATCTTCCACATCTTCTACCTCTTCTACCTTTACTACCTCTTCTACCTCTTCTACCTTCTCTACCTCTTATACCTACTCTACATGATGACAGGGAGTACAGAGAACTGAACCGGGATTTTGTGGACTGGTGCCACCGGAACCACCTGAAGATTAACGTGGGGAAGACCAAGGGGATGGTGGTGGACTTCCGTAAAGGCAGATGCCCTCCTAAACCAGTGGACATCCAAGGGACGGGCATCGAGATTGTGAACACCTATAAGTACCTCAGTGTGCTCCTTAATAATAAGCTGGACTGGGCAGATCATATGGAGGCCCTGTAGAGGAAGGGCCACAGCAGGCTCTACCTGCTTAGGAAGCTGAGAGCCTTTGGAATCCGGGGGGCACTTCTTAGGACTTTCTTCAACTCGGTAGTGGCATCAGCCATCTTCTTTGGATTGGCCTGCTGGGGGAGCAGTATATCAACCAGGGACAGAAATAAACTTGACAAGCTGATTAGAAGGGCCAGCTCTGTCCTGGGGAGCCCACTGGACCCAGTGCAGGTGGTGGGTGACAGAAGGATATTGTCTGTGGTGAGCTCCATGCAGAAGAAGAAGTCCCATCCCATGCATGAGACTGTGATCGCACTGGACAGTACTGTCAGTGACCAACTTCTCCACCCTAAGTGTGAGAAGGAGCGCTATCGGAAGTCTTTCCTCCCCCACCGCGATCAGGCTGTACAACCAACACCAACCTAAGCGGAGATCAGGCCATACAGAGAACTGAAATATCTTTCTGCCTGTTAACCCCCCCCCCCCCTTCTCTGCTACTTCCTATCTGTCTGTCTGCTATCAATGTAATGCCTCTTACCTTGGAACATTCCTGTACATGTTGTATTTGTATTTGTATCTGCTTATCTTATCTTTGCTGCTGTAACACATTGAATTTCCCCATTATGGGACTATTAAAGGACTTATTATTATTATTATTATTATTATTATTATTATTACTCTACCTCTTCTACCTTCTCTACCTCTACTACCTCTTCTATCTCTTCTGTCTCTTCTACCTCTTCTACCTCTTCTTCTTTCTTCACCACTTCAACCTCCTCTACCTTCTCTACCTCTTCTTCCTCCTCTACCTCTTCTACCTCCTCTACTTCTTTTATCTCTTCTACCTCCTCTACCTCTTCTACCTACTCTACCTTCTCTACCTCCTCTACCTTCTCTACCTCCTCTACCTCTTCTACCTTCTCTACCTCTTTTATCTCTTCTACCTCTTCTATCTCTTCTACCTTCTCTACCTCTTCTACCTTCTCTACCTCTTCTACATCCTCTACCTCTTCTACCTTCTCTACCTCTTCTACCTCCTCTACCTCTTCTATCTCTTCTACCTCTTCTATCTCTTCTACCTCTTATATCTCTTCTACCTCTTATATCTCTTCTACCTCCTCTACCTTCTGTACATCTTCTACCTCCTCTACCTCTTCTACCTCGTCTACATCCTCTACCTTCTCTACCTCCTCTACCTCTTCTACCTCCTCTACCTCTTCTATCTCTTCTACCTCTTCTATCTCTTCTACCTCTTATATCTCTTCTACCTCCTCTACCTCTTCTACCTACTCTACCTTCTCTACCTCCTCTACCTTCTCTACCTCCTCTACATCTTCTACCTTCTCTACCTCTTTTATCTCTTCTACCTCTTCTATCTCTTCTACCTTCTCTACCTCTTCTACCTTCTCTACCTCTTCTACATCCTCTACCTCTTCTACCTTCTCTACTTCTACCTCCTCTACCTCTTCTATCTCTTCTACCTCTTCTATCTCTTCTACCTCTTATATCTCTTCTACCTCTTATATCTCTTCTACCTCCTCTACCTTCTGTACATCTTCTACCTCCTCTACCTCGTCTACATCCTCTACCTTCTCTACCTCTTCTATCTCTTCTACCTCTTATATCTCTTCTACCTCTTATATCTCTTCTACCTCTTATATCTCTTCTACCTCTTCTACCTTCTGTACATCTTCTACCTCCTCTACCTCTTCTACCTTCTCTACCTCTTCTACCTTCTCTACCTCTTCTACCTCCTCTACCTCTTCTATCTCTTCTACCTCTTCTATCTCTTCTACCTTCTCTACCTCTTCCACCTCCTCTACCTTCTCTAACTTCTCTACCTCTTCTACCTTCTCTACCTCTTCTATCTCTTCTACCTCCTCTATCTCTTCTACCTCTTCTACCTCCTCTACCTCTTCTACCTTCTCTACCTCTTCTACCTTCTCTACCTCTTCTACCTTCTCTACCTCTTCTACCTCCTCTACCTCTTCTACCTCCTCTACCTCTTCTATCTCTTCTACCTCTTCTATCTCTTCTACCTCTTCTATCTCTTCTACCTCTTCTACCTCTTCTATCTCTTCTACCTCCTCTACCTCTTCTACCTTCTCTACCTCTTCTACATCCTCTACCTCTTCTACCTTCTCTACCTCTTCTATCTCTTCTACCTCTTCTATCTCTTCTACCTCTTCTACCTACTCTACCTCTTCTACCTTCTCTACCTCTTCTACCTCCTCTACCTCTTCTATCTCTTCTACCTCTTCTATCTCTTCTACCTCTTCTATCTCTTCTACCTTCTCTATCTCTTCTACCTTCTCTACCTTCTCTACCTCTTCTACCTCCTCTCCTCTACCTCTTCTATCTCTTCTACCTCTTCTATCTCTTCTACCTCTTCTACCTCCTCTACCTCTTCTATCTCTTCTACCTCTTCTATCTCTTCTACCTCCTCTACCTCTTCTACCTCTTCTATCTCTTCTACCTCCTCTACCTCTTCTACCTTCTCTACCTCTTCTACCTCTTCTACATCCTCTACCTCTTCTACCTCCTCTACCTCTTCTACCTCCTCTACCTCTTCTACCTCTTCTATCTCTTCTACCTCTTCTACCTTCTCTACCTCTTCTACCTTCTCTACCTCTTCTACCTTCTCTACCTCTTCTTCTACCTTCTTTCTACCTCTTCTATCTATTCTACCTCTTCTTTCTCCTCTACCTCTTCTATCTCTTCTACCTCTTCTATCTCTTCTACCTTCTCTATCTTCTCTACCTCTTCTACCTCCTCTACCTCTTCTATCTCTTCTACCTCTTCTATCTCTTCTACCTCTTCTATCTCTTCTTTCTCCTCTACCTCTTCTATCTCTTCTACCTCTTCTACCTTCTCTACCTTCTCTACCTCTTCTACCTCTTCTATCTCTTCTACCTTCTCTACCTTCTCTACCTCTTCTACCTCCTCTACCTCTTCTATCTCTTCTACCTCTCTCTCTCTCTTCTACCTCTTCTCTCTCTTCTACCTCCTCTACCTCTTCTACCTTCTCTACCTCTTCTACCTCCTCTACCTCCTCTACCTCTTCTATCTCTTCTACCTCTTCTATCTCTTCTACCTCTTCTATCTCCTCTACCTCTTCTATCTCTTCTACCTCTTCTATCTCTTCTATCTTTTCTACCTCCTCTACCTCTTCTACCTCCTCTACCTCTTCTATCTCTTCTACCTCTTCTATCTCCTCTACCTCTTCTATCTCCTCTACCTCTTCTATCTCTTCTACCTTCTCTACCTCTTCTACCTTCTCTACCTCTTCTATCTCTTCTACCTCTTTTACCTCTTCTATCTCTTCTACCTCTTCTACCTTCTCTACGTCTTCTACCTCTTCACAGCAGATCACTCTACTGTTAAGCCTAAAGTCCTTTCCATCGGAAAAGGACTAGAAAGACATTGAGATGAAAGTTCAGTCACCCAGTTATTTGGTTCCTGTTGCGGTGCTGAGCCCTGGTCTAGGCTATAGAGTGTAAGCTCTTGGGGTGCAGCACATTCTAGTACAGCTTTATGTATTATGTCATCGCTCACTTCCTTCTGTCTTCACTTTATTTTAACACGTGTTGGAAGAAGAATCATAAAATAAAATCCTAGGAATAAAAGAAAACCATTTCTATATCTGAGCTCTTTTGAGTTAAAGTTGCAGATTTTAGTTGGTCGTTTTTTCTCTTTTTCCATCACTTGTACCACTACAGATGTGTTACTCTCTGGCCTGTAGATACCACCTTTTCTACTATCCTTCATATGGCTGGGTCACATCTACATTAACTTCAGAGATTCTGGTAAAGATTCTGGAGCAAGAAATCCTGCGTGGAGAACTTTTTTGGTTTGGCAAAATGATGGGCACCATAGTGGATACCCAATGGACCCCATTATAGTCAGGGGGATCTGTCGGACTCTATTAGTGTCCATCACTGACCAGATCCATCTCAAGACAGAATAGAAAACCAGAGTGAAAGCCACAGATGTGAACAGAGCCTAAGAGAAGCGTCAACCACAGACTGAAGTTATTTAACCCTTTAAGGACCAGGCCTTATTTTTCATATCTGACATCTGTCACTCTATGTGGCAATAACTTTGAGAAGCTGTAATTTACACAGGTGATTTTGAGAGAGTTTTTTCATGACATATTGTATTTCATGTTATTGGTAAACATTGATCAATATTCTTATATTTATTTATTTAAAAAAATAGGAAATTTGGAAAAAAAATTTGCATATAGTCAACCAATTATACTAATAAATATTATCTGCCATATCTCTGCTTTATATTGGATCATCTTTTAATTGTCCTGTAATTTATTTTGGACATTATAAAGCTTACAAGTGTAACAGCGATGTTCCAGATTTACAAGAAAATTTCCCAAACTAATTTTTTAGGGACCACTTCAGTTCTGTAGAGGATTATAAAGGCCTATATATTAGAAACCCTCATAAATCACCCCATTTTCAAAACTGCACCCCTCACATAATTCAAAACAGCATTTGGGAAGTTTGTTAATCTTTAAACAATTTCATAGGAATTAAAACAATATGGAGGTGAAATTTAAACATTTCATTTTTCTCTAATATGTCCATTTAGCTCTAAAATTAACACATTTACAAAGGGTTAAAGGAGAAAATGCATCTCACAGTATGTGGGTGCAAACTGAAGTTTGGGCACACAGCCCAAAAAAGGTGAAAATTTAAATTTTTATAGAAATCTGCCATTTTGTATATGTTTCAACATATTTCAATATGTTGCTCACTTTGTGTCATCAGAGACATGCAATCCTAAAACTATTAAGTGGTTTATCCCGAGTACAACAAAGTTGTATACATGGTGGCGTAAACTGCTGCCTGGGCACCCAGCAGGGCACAGCAGAGAAGGAGCACTGCCTTTTTTTAGCTTTTGGAGTACAGATTAAGAGGGGGTTGTTATTTTTGCAGAGCCCTGGAGGTGCCAGTAAATTGGAATTCCCCAAGAAGTGACCCCCATTTTGTAGGGGCAATTTTAGAGTCTCTGCAAATGTGACATGGCGTCCAAAAACCTACAATCTAAATCTGCGCTCCAAAAGCACATAGCGTTCCTTCATATCTGCACCCTGCTGTGTGCCCACATGTATGACACTGGTGTACCCAGGATAATGTACTTAATGTCATATGTGGTATAATCTGCTGTTTGGGCACACGGGAGGAACATGATGTCTCGAGAGTCTCTCAGTTTTTCTGAATGTCTATCATAATAAATCCTAACCAGTAAGAATATCTGGTGGTGACATCTATGTAGACTATCCATGAAGACCTCGATCTTACCTTCGACCTCTCGCTTTTGCTGTCCTCTTTGCTTACCAATTATTGTTTGTGGTTTGTCCTCCGATATCCTTCTCTTATGGTCTTCTGGTTAACTCTTGAAGTTCTCCACTTGTCTCTACAAGGTTTTTTAGAGAATTGTCTTCTCAGCTGAATTGTAATGATGACGCAAATTACCTAGAAGAGGTGGACTATCAAATATCATGAACTGGCATGTTATCGCTCAATCCATCGGTCATCAACCTTCCAATGGCCGTGTCCAAAGAAATCAATGCTGTCTGCTTATTTTAGATTAGGATTTGGATCATTACTTAACCTTTCGTAATATTAGTGGACTTTGGGGTGTAGGCGTAGGAGAGGAGGGATAGGATGGCCCACCACCAGTCCATTTATCAATGTTTACTCTTTGATCTAATAGACCTCACAAACCAAAAAGTCCAATTTCCAGTAATATATGAGTGGGCTCCTTGGATGTCCTGTAATAACATCTGGACACACAGTTGCCTGACCACCCTGCCCCCATGATCTTCAGACTTTACTGCAAGCAGCACTTTCCTCTCCGCATGTTTTGTGCGGAAACCACATGAACCCCATTATAGTCTATGGAGTCTGCAGGTTTCCCAGGTAAACCGCTTTTTATACATATAGGTTTCCATTTGGGGGGGTCCCCAAGCGGACTCCCCAAATGGAAACCCGAACGCAGTTGTGAAATGGGCCTAAGTTATTAGAGTATCTGTACATGAGCACCAACCTGAGCCTTTGACGTCTGTGATGGGCAACCTTTTGTCGAGTGGTTGAGTCTGTCCGATAGGCATTGGACCTGTGCTCTGGACCATTGGACTATATCTACTGAAGATGTAAGACATCTCAGAAACTGTGTTAGTCTGATGTGTTCATGGATACCCTTGGTGAGGATAATAACCTGAATGGGAGACTGCCATATGTCTTAAGACAGTATAAAGTAGAGATAGGCGATTTCCCCCCCCCCCTTCCCCCAAGATTCGCTGTGTGGGTGGCTTGTGTCTCTGATTGGTTCAGATAGAACCAGAAATGAAATTAGTATACTCTGGGGTCTCTTCAGACCTCATATTATAATAGGTAGAAGCCCAGGGAAGGTGTAAAAAATAAAAATAACATGTATACTCCCCTTCCCACACCTCTTTTGGGCCTTCTCGTTACGGTGACGTGATGGCGAAACGGGTTCATCCAACTCTAGCATTAAGGAAGGACCTTGGAGAATTTAGGATTGGGATGGAAATAATCATCTGTCAAGTTTATTGCTGCTTGAAGTCATCTCTTCCATAACTCAAGATGACTGAATTCATGTTGTTTCTCTTGGTCGCCAGTAGCCTGCACTTCTTTCCAATTTTGGGGATTAAGCCTGGTGTGGAATTTCCAATTTAGAAGTCAGAAGTGGCCGGAGGTCCGCTCACCAAACTCAACTTCAGGTGAGGAGGACCCCCATGGCATAGCGCCCCCTTTCCTGGCCCCCACACAGTATAACACCACCACTTACACACAGTATAATGTCCCAAAGTGGCCCCTCCACACAGTATAATGCCCCACAGTGGCCCCTCCACACAGTATTATGCCCCCTAGTGGACCACCCACGAACTATTATTATACTCTGGGGTCTTTTCAGACCCCACAGTATAATACTCAGAGGCCCGGGAAAGGTGATAAACATAAAAACCAGTGTTACTCACCTCTCCTGCACTCCGGCGCACTCCCTGTTGCTTTTGGTCCTCTTTAATGTTGGCACAGACATCACATGGGCCAGGCATTGTGACACATAATGAATTCTGCCTGGCCCATGTGATGTCTGGGACGTCACCAAAACGCCCAAAGATTGCAGGGAGAGGTGAGTAACACTGGTTTTTATGTTCAATCACCTGCCCGGAGCCTCTAATCATTATACTCTGGGATCTGAAAAAATCCCCAAGTAAAATAATAGCAGTATTTGTTGGGGTTCTCCTAACAAATACTCTTGATGAGGGCCCGTGGCCTTACTTAGCAATCCCCGTTCCTGTTCCTGAGAAGAGGAGGCGGCCAGGAGCAGGGATCAGTAAGTAAATAGGGCCCATTTACCTGCTGGGGTTACTCCAGCAGGTAACAGTCTATTTAAAAATAAATAAATAAAGCATCGGGGCCCACCGGGCCCCCTAAGGTCCTGGGGCTTGTGGTAGCTGCTATGGCTGCTACCCCGGTACTTAAGCCACTGAACGGACCCTAAACCCTGGCCGCAGTTTTCCTGGTCTCCAACTAGCTGACGGGTTCTATTTAAGCATGTGTAGCCAGTGTGGAACCCATGGCAAGTAATTCAGGTGCCATATCTACAGATGTAGAATGTTTGATGACCCAAACCTATGTGATGACCTCTCACTTTTGCTGTCCTCTTTTCTTACAAATTATTGGTTGTGGTTTGTCCTCCAATATCCTTCTCTTATGGTCTTCTGGTTAACTCTTGAAGTTCTCCACTTGTCTCTACAAGGTTTCTTCTTTAGGGCATTGTCTTCTCAGCTGACTTGTAATGATGACGCAAATTACCTAGAAGAGGTGGACTATAAAATATCATGAACTGGGGGGGCGTGGCCTGGACGCGCATGGAGTAGCACGCGCGCAGGTCCTTCTCCGCTCCTCCGCTCGCTACTGAGACCCGTGGACCCCTCAGCAGGCGCAGTATGGGCAAGCGCTTACCGAGGAAGGTGGCCCCGGGCACCCCAGCGCCCGTGGAGAGGTCTGGGGGGGGCCACCCTGGATGCCTTTCTGGCCCAGCGGCCTTCTCTACCGGGCCAGGCTGCTGCGGGGCGGCCATCTTGGATTTCCTCCGCTCTCCAGGCACAGGGGTCGCAGCGCAGCTTCTCTCCTCCCGCGCTCCCCCTGTCAGCCAGCGGAGCGCCGCTTCAACAGAGATCCCTGTCGGCGCCTGGGCAACCCAGAGTTTCCCCAGCACGAGTACTCCCACAGTCTCCTCACCCTGGGATGTCCCAGCAACTACATTCTGCTTCACCAGCACTCCTGGCAGAGCGGCATGAGAGGACCCCGGATGTTTCCAGCTTCTCAAGGAGTTCTGAGGTCAGTGGCTCTGCTCCCTCCTACACCGCTGATGAGTTGCAGCCTGTGGCCACAGAGCTGGTCTCTGTGGCCCCCCAGCTACTATCTTCCCCCATCACCCCTCCCCTCCATAGCTCAGGGGGGGATGGCACGGTGGAAGGCTCTGGCGTAGGGGCTCCTCCGCCCCGCACTCCCAAGGATTATGGCTCCCCCCCTCCAGTCCTGTACCCCCAGAGCTGCATTCCAGGCCCATCTTCAGCACCATCATCCATGGCGGACCTTCTTCCTCAACTTACTACTAAACAAGACCTTAAAAGTATGGTTGCGGAAATCACAGCATCCTACCGATCTGAAATTGCTACCCTCCGCACTGATTTACACTCCATTGCTAACCGAATGGACACGCTGGAGAATGACCATGACACTACCAGGGACTATGTTGCCTCACTGCATGATACTACCACTGAACAGGGTTCAGCTATACGGGACATGCAACGCCACTTGGAGGATCTTGACAACAGGGGCCGGCGCAACAATATACGCATCAAGGGACTCCCAGAGGCTGACCAATCTGAGGATCTGCCTGTTCTGCTGGAGGCTGTCTTCAACACTATACTGCAGGAGCCCCCGTCCCACAAAATTAAGTTTGATAGGGCACATCGAGCCCTTCGACCCAGAGGATCTTCCGCCACACCCCGTGATGTCATCTGCTGCCTCCACGACTTCACCCTTAAAGAGGCTATAATGAGCAAAGTGCGCAAACTCAAAGACTTCGAGTTTCAGGGAGCTCCACTACAATTCTATCAGGATCTGTCGCTAATCACCCTCCAGAAACGCCGCCATCTCCGACCCCTCCTCCAGATTCTTCAGGAGCACCAAATTCCTTACCGGTGGGGATTTCCGTTTGCTCTCATTGCTCGTAGGGATGGTCGCTCCGCTACGCTTCGCTCCTTTGCGGATTTGCCTCTCTTCTGTGACCTATTGGATGTTCCCCTGCCGGATTTAACAGACTGGGAGCTATTCTCTCCACCCCCCTCCCCCACCACCGGTTTGGCAACGATTGGAGCCCAGACGACGTCATGCATCCTCCGCGGTGGTGACCACTCGGAGGCCCCGGCTGGAGACTGATCCCTGAGGAGGCTGCCCCCCCTTGAGACGTTCTCCCTTTTCTCGGTGGTGCTTTGGAATCTGCATGCCTTAATGTTATGTTTGCTTCTCTTTTTTTCTTTTTTAGGTCTACGGGTCTCATCTATTATGCTTATTGTTGGATTGTTTTAGCGGAGTGGGGCGGGGGTGGGGTTCCGGTGACTCCCCTTCCTTCCTTCTTTTTACTGGTGGTTGGGGATCCACCGCCTCCCCTCCGACCTCCTGTCCACGCTCTCCCCCCTAAGGGGATACTTGGACTGTGCGGCCATTGATCCTGATTGGACCTCTGGCTGCCCTCATTGGTCCCCAGGCGAGTGACTTAGCCTCGTCCACAAAGTATTGTTTAACTGTTTTTATTTTTACTTTGTCATTTATGATGTCTTTTGCCTCCCTCCCTCCCTCTCTTTCCCCCCCTCCCTGATCTAGAGACCCTGCCTCGACTTTGGGTTCCTGTTTGTGGATTGCCCTTTTGCCTCTCCGAGGGAAACTTGCCAGCGTCATGTGAGATGGGTGAGCTTATTGCAATCCGCCACTGTCCTCCAATCCTGGGTCCCAATGGTTAGGTGCGTGACAATTAATGTCAAGGGCCTGGGTTCCAACATTAAAAGGCGCCATGTCCTTAGAGAACTCCGCTCCTTACGAGCGGATGTGGCGTTTCTTCAGGAGACTCATTTTGACCGCGCTGGTACTTTTGCCTTCGCTAAGCATTATTTTCCCGTAGCTTTTTCAGCCTTCCACAATCGACGCAGAGCTGGGGTGGCTATCCTTCTTTCTCGATCCTGCCCAATTACAGTGACGACTTCCCACATAGACCCAGGTGGCCGGTTTGTTATCTTGGAGGGGCTCCTTTATGGTGCCCCGATTGTTTTATGCAATGTCTATGCCCCCAATTCAGCACAGATCCCGTTCTTGCGCCGGGTATTCTCCCGTCTGCGCGCTCTCCCACCATCAGCTTGGCTGGTGGGGGGAGACTTTAACATGGTCTTCTCTGAACGGGCGGATCGTCTGGCGTTACCCCAGGGCCCAACCCCCCATAGGTTGGCCCAACTTGCAAGGGAGTTCCGCAGGCTGATCCGCGCCCACTCTTTGTATAACCTTTGGCGAGTGGACAATCCTACGGCGCGCTCCTACACCTTCTTTTCTCACCCTCATAACACTCACACCCGCATTGACTACTTCTTTGGAAATGCTCCCGCTCTTCGTTTGCTTAGGGACACGAACATTGGCCCTCTCACCTGGTCTGATCATGCCCCAGTCGTGGTTACCTTATCTACGACTCCAGTGCCTACTCGCCAATGTCATTGGCGTCTTAACGAAACACTGCTCAATTCGCCGACCTCCCTCGAGACCCTGCGCACACACTTGATAGATTATTTTAGGGACAACTTAGGCTCGGTAGACTCTCTTGCCATTCTCTGGGAAGCCCATAAGGCGGTCATGAGAGGATGCTGTATCGCATTGGCTTCTAGGCTTAAAAGGGACAGACAGGCCCAGGAACAGCTCCTCCAAGCCCGTATTCGGTCCCTTACGACGACTTTGGCAGCGCATCCATCCCTGGGGGTTCTTCGCCGTTTGGTCCTGGCCCGGGCGGACCTCCGTGATTTGGAGACCCGCCATGTGGAACGACTTCTCCTTTATACCCGTCAGCGGTTTTTTGAACGAGGTAATAAATCTCATACCCTCCTGGCAGGAACCCTCAGGGATCATCGGGCCTCTTCCACACCACACTCTGTCCGTGACCCCGCGGGTACTCTTCAACATCACCCTGATGCTGTGGCGCTGGCGTTCCACTCTTACTACTCTAAGCTGTATGACTTACCCCCCCCCACGAGCACTACTCCCTGGGGATGACTCAACACTACTGGAAGACTATTTAAAGGATTGTTGTCTCCCACGCCTTCCTCCTGAGGCCCTAACCTCCCTGAACACCCCCATCACCAGGGAGGAACTAGAAGGGGTCCTGAAGGACCTCCCAAATGGGAAAGCCCCAGGCCCAGATGGGTTCACTTACAATTATTATAAGGTTTTCCAGGGTGAACTCTCTGCTCATCTATTGTCCCTCTTCAATTCCTTCCTTTCAGGTTCCCCTATACCCCCGACTATGCTCTCTTCACTACTCACATTGGTCCCTAAACCGGGTAAGGACTTGCAGGATTGTGCTAACTACCGACCGATTGCTTTGCTGAACACGGACCTGAAACTTTTCACCAAACTCTTAGCCAATAGACTGAATGCTTGGCTCCCTCTGCTTGTCCATAAGGACCAGGTGGGATTCATCCCCTGTCGTCAGGGTGGTGACAACACCAGGAGGACTGTGGATTTGGTGGAGGTGGCCAATCATTATTCTACCCCGGCCCTTCTCTTGAGCCTGGACTCTGAAAAGGCTTTTGACCGCATAAATTGGTCGTTTATGCATACTACGCTTAAGGCGTTCGGGCTTACGGGACTGTTTCTCACAGCTATCCAGGCCCTTTACTCCTTACCCTCAGCAGCAATTAAGCTTCCCCATGCATCTTCGCCCTTCTTCCCTATTCGAAATGGCACTAGGCAGGGTTGCCCCCCTGTCACCCATCATATTTGCCCTCTGCATTGAACCGCTAGCGGCCAAGATTAGGCGAGACCCTAATATCAAGGGCATCATGGTCCAAGATAAGGAATTTAAGATATCTCTCTTTGCGGACGATGTACTCCTCACTCTCACCTCCCCTCATACTACCCTTCCAAACTTGCTGCGCTCGCTAGAGACCTATGGTGATCTCTCAGGGTATAAGGTGAACCCCGCGAAGACTGAGGCACTCCCACTTAACATCCCACGGGACCTTCTCCTTCTCCTCCGCAGTAATTACGATTTCCAGTGGCGGGAGTCCTCTATCCGCTACCTGGGAGTCCATATATCCACCTCCTATGCGACCCTCTACTCGGCAAACTACCCGCGGTTGTTTTGTGAGCTAAGAGCCCTATTGGACAAATGGCAACCCTTGCCTATCTCCCTTTTGGGGAGAATTGCTGCGGTCAAGATGACTCTCCTCCCGAAGCTACTGTATTTTTTCGAGACGCTCCCAGTCGCGATACCTCGGGGAGAATTACGGAACCTACAGAAAGCTATCTTCCAGTTTATCTGGAAAGCAAAACGACACCGAATACCTAGATCTGTTATGCTGGCGGATAGGGGGTCTGGGGGTATGGCTGTCCCACATCTGTTACATTATTACTGGGCGGCCCACTTACGCCATATCCCATTCTGGGCGACTATGCCAGCATACACCAGATGGGTGCAGATAGAGAAGCTATGGCTGGCACCCATGCATCCTAACGCGCTTCTGTGGGTCAGCTCCCCCCCCCCCCCCCCTGCCTCGTACCTGTTGGGCCCCATTCGGTTTACTAGATCTATCTGGTCTACCTGTTGTGCTAGATTCTCCCTGATGTCCCCGCGCTCATCTATGGTCTCCATACTATACAACCCCCTTCTCCCAGAGAGCCTGACTTCTGCCATGACTAAAGTGTGGTCTGAAGCTGGCCTTTACCGGATTGCTGACATGGTTGACCCTGGAACCTTGGAACTCAGGTCCTTTGCTTATCTTACAGCTAATCAAAACCTGCCAAGTACTGAATGGTTCCATTACTTGCAGGTGGTTCACTTTGTCCGCTCCCTCCATGGGTCTCTTAAGGTGTCACTCCCCACCGCTTTTGAAAAGATTTGCCGTGCAGGCACGTCCACTAGGGGCTTTATATCCTCTATTTACCAACTTCTTAACTCACAAACTACAGGCTCTCCTGTTAATCATCGCTATATGCTTAAATGGGAGGAGGCGGTGGGTAAACCCATCTCCCAGGAACAGTGGCGGATTGTATGGTCTCGGGCCCAGAAATCATCTCAGTGCATTACGTTTAGGGAAACGCAGTATAAGCTGTTGATGCATTGGTATCATACTCCGGCTCTCCTTCATACTTTAAACCCATTAGTTCCCCCATGGTGCTGGCGCTGTGGAGCTGCGGTGGGTACCCTGCACCATATCTTTTGGACGTGCCCTCTCATCCTCGGTTTTTGGAGGGAGGTCAGGACTCTGACGACTGCTCTCTTTTTGCAAGAGGTTCCTCTTGACCCTCTTCTTTATCTCCTGAACCTTCCCCCCAGACACCTGAGCAATAAGTCATCCAGGCTTTTCTTGCATCTTTGTACTGCAGCTAAAACTCTCATAGCTAGAAACTGGAAGAAGGTGAGTCCCCCATCTAGTCTTGAGCTTGTGGCTAGAATGAAGGATGTGAGGAGTCTTGAATACCTGACCGCTAGCCTAGATAATTCACGGGAAGCCTTTGGGGCTATTTGGGCACCCTGGGACATGTATTGTACATTACAGGGTCTCTGATCTCTAGTCCTCTCCTTCCCTCCCCCCCCTTCCCTTTGGTCCTACCCTTGTCTTCTTAACCCCTCCATTCCCCCCTCCCTTGTTCACTGCTTAATTTAAATGCATATTGCTTAAGGGAGAGGAGGCAGATAGCCTCTATTTACCTCAATGCTTCCTGTTTGTTTGATTATTATTGTTTTTTTGTTTTTTCTTTATTCCTTGTTAATGAAAAATTTTTCAATAAAATTACAGTTATATAAAAAGGGCTTACTGAAAACCCCGTGCTGGACCAGCTATATGACAAAACCCGGGGACTGACATACCGTGACTCCAGCACTTGTCCTGTCACTTTCTCACATACCCCCCCCCCTTTGTTCGGACTTGTAGGGGCGGACACCTCTAGCCAACATACAATGGGTCCTGGACAGGGCGTCGGCATTCCCCTGCAGCTTGCCTGCTCTGTGTTCCACTGTAAATTTGAAGTTCTGTAACGTTAGAAATCACCTGGTTACTCTGGCATTTCTCTTTGGTATGGGACATCCAAGTAAGGGGAGAGTGATCAGTGATCAATTTAAAGTGTCGGCCCAGTAGGTAATACCTCCAGGGATTCGAGGGCCCACTTAATGGCTAAACACTCCCTTTCCACAATACTGTAATTTTTTTCTGGCGGTGTAAGTTTCCTACTCAGATAGGTAACCAGGTGCTCTTCACCACCTACCATTTGGGACAACACTGCCCCTAACCCCACATTAGAGGCGTCAGTCTGAACTATAAACTCTTTTGTAAAGTCAGGTGTAATCAACACCGGCTGCTTGCAGAGAGCTGACTTCAACTCCTGAAAGGCCCCCTCAGCCTCTTCAGTCCACTTAACCATTACGGAGCTAGTTCCCCTAGTCAGGTCTGTCAGCGGGGCTGCAATAGTCGCAAAGTTAGGGATGAACCTACGATAGTACCCTACGATTCCCAAAAAAGCTCTCACCTGCTTTTTATTCAAGGGTCGGGGCCAATTTTGGATGGCCTCTACTTTATTAACCTGTGGTTTTATTACCCCTCGGCCTATCATGTACCCCAGGTATTTGGCCTCTTCCAGACCCAAAGCACATTTTTTTGGGTTGGCGGTTAAACCAGCTGCCCGAAGGGAATTTAGTACGGCCTGGACCTTTGTTAAGTGACTCTCCCAGTCCGTACTAAAGATGACAATGTCATCTAGGTAGGCTGAAGCATACCTTCGACGAGGCTTAAGGACTCTGTCCATCAACCTCTGTAACGTTGCTGGAGCCCCGTGTAAACCAAACGGCATAGTCACATATTGGAACAGGCCATCTGGGGTGACAAATGCCGTTTTTTTCTCTTTCCGTCTTAGTGAGCGGCACCTGCCAGTATCCTTTGGTTAAGTCGAGGGTGGAGAAATATCTGGCATGTCCCAACCTCTCGATTAACTCATCGACTCTGGGCATTGGGTAGGCATCAAATTTTGAAACTTCATTAAGCTTACGGAAATCATTACAGAACCTTATGGTACCATCTGGTTTAGGAATCAAAACAATGGGGTTGGACCAGTCACTCTTGGACTCCTCAATGACCCCAAGTGCCAACATATCTTTGACCTCTTCAGATATGGCTTGTCTACGAGCTTCAGGTATCCGGTAAGGTTTTAGATTAACCCGTACCTGTGGCTCGGTGACAATGTCATGTTTTATCACATTAGTGCGTCCAGGTAACTTAGAAAATACGTCATTATTTTTCTGTGCAACCTCTTTTGATTCCTGCTTCTGTGCCTTAGATAGGGACTCTGATATTTGCACCTTAGGTGAAGCTTGAACAGGAGTCTTTACCCTTTCAGTAGTAACCTGGTAAGGTGTACCCACTATTGTCAAAGTTTCCCTGTCCTTCCAGGGTTTTAGTAAATTTATATGGTATATTTGTTCGGGCTTTCTCTTGCCCGGCTGGTATACCTTATAGTTTACTTCTCCCATTCTCTCAACAATCTCATATGGCCCCTACCACTTGGCCAGAAACTTACTTTCTACGGTGGGGACCAACACCAACACCCGATCACCTGGAGTAAAGGTCCTAAGTTTAGCCGTTCTGTTATAGACCCGGCTTTGAGCCCTTTGGGCCTGCTCCATATGTTCCTTTACAATGGGCATTACTGCCGTAATTCTGTCCTGCATCAGAGTAATATGTTCAATTACACTCCTGTAAGGAGTCTGCTCCTGTTCCCAGGTTTCCCTAGCTATGTCTAGGAGACCTCGTGGGTGTCTACCATACACCAACTCAAATGGAGAAAAACCTGTGGAGGACTGGGGCACCTCCCGGATTGCAAACATTAGACAGGGCAATAGGCAATCCCAATCTTTTCCATCCTTGCTAACCACCCTCTTTAACATGCCCTTAAGGGTTTTATTGAACCTCTCCACTAGGCCATCTGTCTGGGGGTGATACACCGAGGTTCTCAGGTGTTTGATTTTCAGAAGTTTACACATTTCTCTCATTACCTTGGACATAAAGGGAGTCCCTTGGTCAGTTAGGATCTCCTTGGGTATACCTGTCCGAGAAAACATCTCAAAAAGCTCCTTGGCAATTAGCTTAGCCGAAGTATGTCTTAAAGGCACGGCCTCAGGGTATCGGGTAGCATAATCTAACACCACTAGAATATACTGATGCCCCCTAGCAGACTTTACAACAGGTCCTACTAAGTCCATGGCTATCCTTTCAAAGGGTACCTTGATAATGGGTAGGGGTATCAAAGGACTCTTAAAATGTGACACAGGAGCAGTTAGTTGACACTCTGGGCAGGAGTTACAATATTCTTGAATGTGCTTATCAACCCCTGGCCAATAGAAACGCTGTAGAATGCGCTCTTTGGTCTTTCCATACCCCAGGTGTCCTCCTAACACATGTTTATGGGCCAAATCTAGAGCTACTCTTTGATAGGGTCGGGGCACTACCAATTGTTCGACAATTTCTCCCCTCACCTGGTTTACCCTATACAGGAGGTCCTGATTCATAGATATATAGGGGGAACTCCTTGTCAGCCCCCCCCGGATACTGAGGTTCACCATTTATCACCTTAACATTTTCCCGAGCATGAGACAGATTAGGGTCTCTAATTTGAGCAGTCCCAAATTTCTCACGGGTCACCTCAAGTTCAGGCATCTCGGGAACCTCCTCCTGGCCTTCAGAATCACCAGCTAACATAGACAGGGGAAACACACCACCATCTTGGGTCACCCCTACAGCTGGTGTTTCTCTGTCAGGATCAAAGGGTTCAGGGTTAACCTCAGACAGGACATCACCAGCCTTATCATTTTTAGGACATGGCAAACCCTGCTTTTTCCACATAGCCCAAAACAAAGGAAAATCCCTCCCTATGATCACGCTATGGAACAGGGACTTAACCACACCCACTTTGTGAGGGACGGTGCCAGAGGCAGTGTGTATGGTAACCTCTGCAATAGGGTACTCTCTAGTTTCCCCATGTATACACAAGACCCCAACAGTTTGTTCACCGCACAGTGCATGGTCGACCAGTTCATGGTGCACAAGGGTTACCAGGCTCCCAGAGTCCAGGAGAGCCAGTACATCACGCTCAGCTATAGTCACCGTGCACATCTGTGGTTCTGTTGCGATTTCTGCAGTACAAGCAGGTTGAGCAAACCGGGAAATACGCCTGGAGCTGTTGCAGTCCATAGGCTCAGTCGTCAGGGGACAGTATGCAGCGACATGACCTAACTCCTGGCACCGCCAACATCTGAGATGGTATGGGTCTCTATTTTGAGACCTGGGCCTAGAGTCCATAGTCCCTGCAGCTTGTTCCCCCCTCTGAGCATCCCTCCCCTCACGACCTTCCTCACCCCCGAAGTAAGTGGTACGGTCTTACCCGTCTTGGGGTTACCAGGTCTGGGAGATGACTGTCGTAGCTCATCAGTGGCTTGGTATCGTTCCACCAAACCTACCAGTTGATCAGCTGTGGTAGATCCCGCTTGTCCGACCCAGAGCTGGATCTGAGGCGGCAGCGATCTGGTGTATTTGTCGAGTACCACTTTTTCCAATATTTGTGCTGGAGTGGCTTCCTCAGGCTGAAGCCACTTTTTCCACGAGACTTCTCAGGTCAAACATCTGAGATCGGGGGTGGAAGACTCTCAGAGAAAGTCCAGTGGTGCACTCGCCCAGCGTGTTTACTTCGAGACGTGCTAGGATCTCACCTTTCAGCTTGGAGTAGTCCTCAGCCTCCTGTTCAGACAGGTCATAGTAGGCCTTCTGAGGCTCTCCGGTGAGAAAGGGCGCCACAACATTAGCCCACTGATCCTTCGGCAACTTCTCCCGCTCAGCCACCCGCTCAAAGACTTGAAGAAAGGCCTCCACGTCGTCTGAGGATGTCATCTTTTGTAGGGAAGTCCGAACGGCAGCTCGAGCAGCGGTCTGTTCCCTCGAGGTCTCTCTGGCACCAGCACCTTCTCCTGCCATCCTCTGGTCAATCAGGGCTCGGCTGAGCAGCGCCAGGGTTTGCTGCTGCTGTGCCTGGGTTTGCTGCTGCTGTGCCTGGGTTTGCTGCTGCTGTGCGAGGATCTGCCCCATCTGTTTTATAACGTCCTCCATGCTGGCGGTCTCCTTTTGGATCTCTCCTGCAGCCTTCACCCAGGACATAGAAAAAATAGGTGTGTGTCTCTTTAAGACTGTTTTTTTTTTTTTTTTTTTTTTTTAAATTGGGCGTGCGCGAATCCGAAGCACCATATGTGAGGGAGGTAGCTCGGTAGCAGCCTAGGTGCGGGCCCAAACAGTCAGAGACAGTGACACGAAAACTTAGGTATAACAGGTTTATTGAAAAATGACAACAAAATAAATAAACCTTCTCTTCAGGGAAACAGGCAAAACAATATCAGCCTTAACATTAGGCACAAAAATAAACAAAACTCCTGCTCGTCTGAGCGGCTACCTAAACAGAACACTGCTTACTAACCTGTGGGCTGTCTGCCAGCCACACCAGCAACCAGTTTGGCACAATAACCGTTTTTGGGAGATCAGGACAGATCCAGACGCCCGCTCTCACTCCCCAGGATCTGCCCTCAAGTGCAGGCTCTGCAGGTCTATATGGGCCAGTAATGAGCCTCAAGACCCGCACCTGAGCTGGGGCTTACTCAAAACCCCGTGCTGGACCAACTATATGACAAAACCCGGGGACTGACATACCGTGACTCCAGCACTTGTCCTGTCACTTTCTCACAGCATAAATGGTGAAAACCAAGGGATCACGTAGATAATGCCAAGTGCAGCCTCTACATCAAATTGGTTTAGTGGGCCCGTGGTCCACACCATTACACTGCATACTTGAAGGAGTTTTTCCCTTGAGTTGTCACCAGGCTATACTCATAGTAAGTCTTTTCCACATAGGACTGGAGGAAACACATGAAGATCTCGATCACAATTTTCAAGATCCTTGTGCCCTACTATGTTATTGAAGGGCATCCAGTTCTTCTTCTCTGGCCAGGATGAACTTGAGTTTGCACTGAAGACCATCTCTTGACCTCCATCAACTTCAGCTCCATCTAATAATGTAATAAGTTTCTGTCGGCACCAGGTCACTGCTTCTTACCTCATTAAAAAAATCCCTTATCCTTCCCTGGGAAGACAGTGATCATCAGTTCTCATGCTATAATCCCTTTTTGAGAGATCCTGCTCCAAGGCAATCTTGTTCCACCTGTCCTAACACATTTTGTAAGTAAGTTATTAGAGTATCTGTACATGGGCACCCAACCTGAGCCTTTGATGTCTGTGAGGTGACTCACAGGTGGGCAACCTTTTGTCAAGTGGTTGAGTCTGTCCGATAGGCATTGGACCTGTGCTCTGGACCATTGGACTATATCTACTGAAGATGTAAGACATCTCAGAAACTGTTAGTCTGATGTGTTCATGCATACCCTGGGTGTGGATAATAACCTGAATGGGAGACTGCCATATGTTGTCTTGAGACAGTATAAAGTAGAGATGGGCGAACCCCTCCAAGATTTGCTTCGTTTTGGGCGTGGGTGGCTTGTGTCTCTGATTTGTTTCGGGTTGAACAAGTTCAGATAGAACCAGAAGTGAAATTATTATACTCTGGGGTCTCTTCAGGTAAAAACCCAGGGAAGGTGTAAAAAAATAAAAATAACATGTATACTCCCCTTCCCTCACGTCTTTTGGGCCTTCTCGTTACGGTGACGTGATGGTGAAACGGGTTCATCCATCTCTAGCATTAAGGAAGGACCTTGGAGACTTTAGGATTGGGATGGAAATAATCATCTGTCAAGTTTATTGCTGCTTGAAGTCATCTCTTCCATAACTCAAGATGACTGAATTCATGTTGTTTCTCTTGGTCGCCAGTAGCCTGCACTTCTTTCCAAATTTAGGGATTAAGCCTTCTGTGGAATTTCCAATTTAGAAGTCAGAAGTGGCCGGAGGTCCGCTCACCAAACTCAACTTCAGGTGCACGTGCACCATGTGATCAATAGAGTCAAGGTCAGTAGCCCTCGCTTTACTGCACACACAGCTGATGTACAGGGCATGGTGTTCTGAACTCGGCTTCACTGTGCACATGAAGACCTGAATCTTACTTGAGCGGACCTCCGGCTACTTATAACTTAATTTTCTTCTGATTCAAGGTATGGACGGAGATAAGCTACAAATGTATAGGACTCTGGGTCGTAACTAGCTAAGACTGGGCCCCCCAGCAAACTTTTGACTTGGACCCTCCCCCATGGCATAGCGCCCCCTTTCCTGGCCGCCACACAGTATAACACCCCACTTACACACAGTATAATGCCCCTCAGTGGCCCCTCCACACAGTATTATGCCCCATAGTGAACCACCCACGAACTAGTATTATACTCTGGGGTCTTTTCAGCCTTAAAAAGCCGGAGCTGGAATCGGTAAGTAAACAGGGCCCGTTGCCTGCTGGGGTTACTCCAGCAGTTAAAGGCCTATTTAAAAAAAAAAAAAAAAAAAAAACATGACACGCTGGGCCCTCTAAGGTCCCGGGGCTTGTGGTAGTCGCTATGGCTGCTACCCCGGAACTTACGCCACTGATGGGACCATAAACCCTGGCCACAGTTTTCGTGATCCCCCAACTAGCTGACAGGTTCTCTTTAAGCATGTGTAGCCAGTGTGGAACCCATGGCAAGTAATTTGGGTGCCATATCTACAGATGGAGAATGTTTGATGACCCAAACCTATGTGTCCTTCAAGTCTTATAGTCCTCTGATGAACCAATCTTCCAAAAGCGGAAACGAGTAGGAACTAGAAAAGTTTTTATCTTCCTCTATTTTAGGTTTAGTCAAAAGGGCTTGCAAAGTGTCAGTCATTGTGGAGGGTCTGAATCTGCTGTTAATTCTCCCTCATCATAAAGCTGGTCCTACCAATTGTCCTCCTGGCACTTTCCCGATGGCAGATGTTGGGTAGATCAGGTTCGGGCAGTTGGATCTCCTCTGGTAGCGCCATTCTGCCCTCTTCTTTTTGTTTCCTAGGTCAAGCCAGGCATACATGTGTGTGGGGATGTTGAGCAAGATAGGTGTCGGCAGAATGAGCTTCTAGTAAGTGTATGGCTTCCATGAGTCTAAGTCTAAACCCAAGATTGGAGTAAAAGAGAATCCCAGGTATTCACCCTAGTTCAGTGCAGGAAATCCTCAGCTCGCTACCCCAAAACTAGTCGCTGTTCTACGATGAAGAGATGCTAGGTGCAAGGCAGAACATGTGGTCAGATGAAGCAGTGGTTGTGCCAGGTTTAGTTGTGAGACAATAGTAGACAGGTCAATGTCAGGGTGGGGTCAGTAACAGCAAAGCCAGGAACAAAAATTAGCAGACTGAAGTAACCAAGTGGACCTTATTGATCAGGCACAAGAAGATGTGGGAAGGGTCATTATCAAGACAGTGACTGATGGGCATTGGTATTGGTGGGAGAAGCTGCAGATGATCCAGGAGAACTGTGGTGGCCTGGAGGACATCAGACATGAAGACCAGGAAGATTGAGGTCAGGGCATGGCAGCCATGAGGATGAGGGCAGAGAAGGAGGATAGGAGCAGCAGCCGTGAGGTGAGCCCTGAAGGTATGGTAACATGACGCCCTATTGGAGACCTAGTTCCAGACATTTTTCTCATCAAACCGTCCTCACCCAAGTGGATACAGGTGAAACTGTTGGCTTGTGCCCACTGGCAATCACAGTCACCGCGCACTTATTGGTCCTGCCACACTATACCTCCTCTTACCCGCTGCCACGATCGCACTTCTCTGTCTGCCAAACCTACTTCCATTGTTCATAGGGTCCACATGCCTACTTTTGACCTCTGAACCTGTGCTACCTGCCCTAACCTTTTCCTTGACCATTGACTACGCACAAGCTCTGCCATCCTTGGACACAGCCTATACCCGTATTCTCATCTTGCCTGATCCCTCGATGTTACAATCTGGTGTATCTCAACCCATCTAGGTCAGGGTAACTCCTAGAAGTAACAACCTGGTGATTCCCTGCCGCATAGGTCAAGACTCGGCGAGAGGTGAGTCACTACAGTGTAGGGTCTCATCTAAGGGGGTTGTTGTGTCGCTGGAGGACGGGCTTATACAGATTGTAGACCAAGAACTTCATTTTCCTTTACATTTTTACACCATTATACTCCGCTGCCTAACTGTATCTGACCCCTGCCTGTTCATGCCCTCTGCTACCTACCGTAACATTTTCCTTTGACTACCCGACCTTTGACTATGCACAAACTCTGCCAACCCTGACCTCAGCTTGTACCTGAATTTGATTTTGCCTGATGCCTCGGTGTTGCACACCAGTGTCTTTCAACCCACCTTGACCGGTTGGCACCTACAGAAGATCAAAATGACTCCTAGAAGTAGTGACCTGATGGATTCCTGCAGCAAAGTCCGGATCCCGGGATGGGGTAAAAGTTGAAAATGGAGCCACTAAGTTAATACCCTCAGGAGTAGCCCAAAGCCAAACCATTTGCGCAGTGTGCCCACACCCCCCGCTCCATGAACACAAACATGAGCCCAGTACTTATAGAGAGTACCGTCATGTGTAGACCCTTTACCACCGAGCTATAGATGAAGAGTCGGAAAACATTAGGTCTTCTATGTCTCTACTTGTTACATCTTTATTTAGTCAGTCGGTTAAAGACAAAGCATTATCATTGAGTCAGCGATGTTCTGCCCTCTGATGGCTGTGCAGGGGATAACAGGACAGGACTTCAGTGCTGCTCCTGGTACTTTATGGCCATCTGCTTGCACAGCATCCCGGCGTTACTCCCGAGCAATGTCCAGTAGTCATCAAAACTATAATTCTCACCCTGGACTATGTCCTTGTGACTAGCCTCCTTATTCTGTGTGTTCTGCGGACAGAGGGGAAAATATGGAGAGAAAGGAGTATTATAGTAGTTATATTCTTGTACATAGGGGGCAGTATTATAGTAGTTATATTCTTGTACATAGGGGGCAGTATTATAGTAGTTATATTCTTGTACAGAGGAGGTAGTATTATAGTAGTTATATTCTTGTACATAGTAGTAGTATTATAGTAGTTATATTCTTGTACATAGGAGCAGTATTATAGTAGTTATATTCTTGTACATAGGAGGCAGTATTATAGTAGTTATATTCTTGTACATAGGAGCAGTATTATAGTAGTTATATTCTTGTACATAGGAGTAGTATTATAGTAGTTATATTCTTGTACATAGGAGCAGTATTATAGTAGTTATATTCTTGTACATAGGAGCAGTATTATAGTAGTTATATTCGATAGGGGGGTATATTCTTGTACAGAGGAGGTAGTATTATAGTAGTTATATTCTTGTACATAGGAGGTAGTATTATAGTAGTTATATTCTTGTACATAGGAGGTAGTATTATAGTAGTTATATTCTTGTACATAGGATGTAGTATTATAGTAGTTATATTCTTGTACATAGGAGCAGTATTATAGTAGTTATATTCTTGTACATAGGAGCGGTATTATAGTAGTTATATTCTTGTACATAGGAGCAGTATTATAGTAGTTATATTCTTGTACATAGGAGCAGTATTATAGTAGTTATATTCTTGTACATAGGAGGCAGTATTATAGTAGTTATATTCTTGTACATAGGAGTAGTATTATAGTAGTTATATTCTTGTACATAGGAGTAGTATTATAGTAGTTATATTCTTGTACATAGGAGGTAGTATTATAGTAGTTATATTCTTGTACATAGGAGGTAGTATTATAGTAGTTATATTCTTGTACATAGGAGCGGAAAGTAGATTCTGTAAAGGGGTATTATAGTAGTTATATTCTTGTACATAGGAGCAGTATTATAGTAGTTATATTCTTGTACATAGGAGGCAGTATTATAGTAGTTATATTCTTGTACATAGGAGTAGTATTATAGTAGTTATATTCTTGTACATAGGAGGTAGTATTATAGTAGTTATATTCTTGTACATAGGAGGTAGTATTATAGTAGTTATATTCTTGTACATAGGAGCAGTATTATAGTAGTTATATTCTTGTACATAGGGGGCAGTATTATAGTAGTTATATTTTTGTACATAGGAGGCAGTATTATAGTAGTTATATTCTTGTACATAGGGGGCAGTATTATAGTAGTTATATTCTTGTACATAGGGGGCAGTATTATAGTAGTTATATTCTTGTACATAGGAGCAGTATTATAGTAGTTATATTCTTGTACATAGGAGGTAGTATTATAGAAGTTATATTCTTGTACATAGGAGCAGTATTATAGTAGTTATATTCTTGTACATAGGAGCAGTATTATAGTAGTTATATTCTTGTACATAGGAGGTAGTATTATAGTAGTTATATTCTTGTACATAGGAGCAGTATTATAGTAGTTATATTCTTGTACATAGGAGCAGTATTATAGTTGTTATATTCTTGTACATAGGAGCAGTATTATAGTAGTTATATTCTTGTACATAGGAGTAGTATTATAGTAGTTATATTCTTGTACATAGGAGGTAGTATTATAGTAGTTATACTCTTGTACATAGGAGCAGTATTATAGTAATTATATTCTTGTACATAGGAGCAGTATTATAGTAGGTATATTCTTGTACATAGGGGGCAGTATTATAGTAGGTATATTCTTGTACATAGGGGGCAGTATTATAGTAGTTATATTCTTGTACATAGGAGCAGTATTATAGTAGTTATATTCTTGTACATAGGAGCAGTATTATAGTAGTTATATTCTTGTACATAGGAGCAGTATTATAGTAGTTATATTCTTGTACATAGGAGCAGTATTATAGTAGTTATATTCTTGTACATAGGAGGTAGTATTATAGTAGTTATATTCTTGTACATAGGGAGGTAGTATTATAGTAGTTATATTCTTGTACATAGGAGCAGTATTATAGTAGTTATATTCTTGTACATAGGAGGTAGTATTATAGTAGTTATATTCTTGTACATAGGAGGTAGTATTATAGTAGTTATATTCTTGTACATAGGAGGTAGTATTATAGTAGTTATATTCTTGTACATAGGGAGGTAGTATTATAGTAGTTATATTCTTGTACATAGGGGAAGTAGTATTATAGTAGTTATATTCTTGTACATAGGAGTAGTATTATAGTAGGTATATTCTTGTACATAGGAGCAGTATTATAGTAGTTATATTCTTGTACATAGGAGGTAGTATTCTAGTAGTTATATTCTTGTACATAGGAGCAGTATTATAGTAGTTATATTCTTGTACATAGGAGCAGTATTATAGTAGTTATATTCTTGTACATAGGAGGTAGTATTATAGTAGTTATATTCTTGTACATAGGAGCAGTATTATAGTAGTTATATTCTTGTACATAGGAGCAGTATTATAGTAGTTATATTCTTGTACATAGGAGGTAGTATTATAGTAGTTATATTCTTGTACATAGGAGCAGTATTATAGTAGTTATATTCTTGTACATAGGAGGCAGTATTATAGTAGTTATATTCTTGTACATAGGGAGCAGTATTATAGTAGTTATATTCTTGTACATAGGAGCAGTATTATAGTAGTTATATTCTTGTACATAGGAGCAGTATTATAGTAGTTATATTCTTGTACATAGGAGTAGTATTATAGTAGGTATATTCTTGTACATAGGAGGTAGTATTATAGTAGTTATATTCTTGTACATAGGGGGCAGTATTATAGTAGTTATATTCTTGTACATAGGGGGCAGTATTATAGTAGTTATATTCTTGTACATAGGAGCAGTATTATAGTAGTTATATTCTTGTACATAGGAGCAGTATTATAGTAGTTATATTCTTGTACATAGGAGGTAGTATTATAGTAGTTATATTCTTGTACATAGGAGGCAGTATTATAGTAGTTATATTCTTGTACATAGGAGGTAGTATTATAGTAGTTATATTCTTGTACATAGGAGGCAGTATTATAGTAGTTATATTCTTGTACATAGGAGTAGTATTATAGTAGTTATATTCTTGTACATAGGAGCAGTATTATAGTAGTTATATTCTTGTACATAGGAGTAGTATTATAGTAGTTATATTCTTGTACATAGGGGGTAGTATTATAGTAGTTATATTCTTGTACATAGGAGCAGTATTATAGTAGTTATATTCTTGTACATAGGGAGCAGTATTATAGTAGTAACTGTATATTCTTGTACATAGGAGCAGTATTATAGTAGTTATATTCTTGTACATAGGAGCAGTATTATAGTAGTTATATTCTTGTACATAGGAGTAGTATTATAGTAGTTATATTCTTGTACATAGGAGCAGTATTATAGTAGTTATATTCTTGTACATAGGGGCAGTATTATAGTAGTTATATTCTTGTACATAGGGGCAGTATTATAGTAGGTATATTGTTGTACATAGGAGCAGTATTATAGTAGTTATATTCTTGTACATAGAGGGTAGTATTATAGTAGTTATATTCTTGTACATAGGAGTAGTATTATAGTAGTTATATTCTTGTACATAGGAGTAGTATTATAGTAGTTATGTTCTTGTACATAGGAGCAGTATTATAGTGATTTATGTTCTTGTACACAGGAGTAGTATTATAGTAGTTATATTCTTGTACATAGGTGCAGTATTATAGTGATTATATTCTTGTACACATAGGAGGTAGTATTAGCCTAGTTATATTCTTGTACATAGGAGCAGTATTATAAATAGTTATATTCTTGTACATAGGAGCAGTATTATAGTAGTTATATTCTTGTACATAGGAGCAGTATTATAGTAGTTATATTCTTGTACATAGGAGTAGTATTATAGTAGTTATATTCTTGTACATAGGGGCAGTATTAC
>CAMRHE010001134.1:0-5000 GCA_947044405.1 Leptodactylus fallax
ACCTCCTATATACAAGAATATAACTACTATAATACTACTCCTATGTACAAGAATATAACTACTATAATACTGGTCCTATGTACAAGAATATAACTACTATAATACTACCTCCTATGTACAAGAATATAACTACTATAATACTATTCCTATGTACAAGAATATAACTACTATAATACTGCTCCTATGTACAAGAATATAACTACTATAATACTGCTCCTATGTACAAGAATATAACTACTATAATACTACCTCCTATATACAAGAATATAACTACTATAATACTACCTCCTATATACAAGAATATAACTACTATAATACTGCTCCTATGTACAAGAATATAACTACTATAATACTGCCCCCTATGTACAAGAATATAACTACTATAATACTGCTCCTATGTACAAGAATATAACTACTATAATACTACTCCTATGTACAAGAATATAACTACTATAATACTGCTCCTATGTACAAGAAAATAACTACTATAATACTGCTCCTATGTACAAGAATATAACTGCTATAATACTGCTCCTATATACAAGAATATAACTACTATAATACTACCTCCTATGTACAAGAATATAACTACTATAATACTGCTCCTATGTACAAGAATATAACTACTATAATACTACCCTATGTACAAGAATATAACTACTATAATACTGCTCCTATATACAAGAATATAACTACTATAATACTACTCCTATGTACAAGAATATAACTACTATAATACTGCTCCTATGTACAAGAATATAACTACTATAATACTGCTCCTATGTACAAGAATATAACTACTATAATACTGCTCCTATGTACAAGAATATAACTACTATAATACTGCTCCTATGTACAAGAATATAACTACTATAATACTACCTCCTATGTACAAGAATATAACTACTATAATACTGCTCCTATGTACAAGAATATAACTACTATAATACGCTACTATGTACAAGAATATAACTACTATAATACTGCCCCCTATGTACAAGAATATAACTACTATAATACTGCCCCTATGTACAAGAATATAACTACTATAATACTACCTCCTATGTACAAGAATATAACTACTATAATACTACTCCTATGTACAAGAATATAACTACTATAATACTACCTCCTATGTACAAGAATATAACTACTATAATACTACTCCTATGTACAAGAATATAACTACTATAATACTGCTCCTATGTACAAGAAAATAACTACTATAATACTGCTCCTATGTACAAGAATATAACTGCTATAATACTGCTCCTATGTACAAGAATATAACTACTATAATACTACCTCCTATGTACAAGAATATAACTACTATAATACTGCTCCTATGTACAAGAATATAACTACTATAATACTACCTATGTACAAGAATATAACTACTATAATACTGCTCCCTATCTACAAGAATATAACTACTATAATACTACCTCCTATGTACAAGAATATAACTACTATAATACTGCTCCTATGTACAAGAATATAACTACTATAATACTACTCCTATGTACAAGAATATAACTACTATAATACTGCTCCTATGTACAAGAATATAACTACTATAATACTACTCCTATGTACAAGAATATAACTACTATAATACTACCTCCTATGTACAGGAATATAACTACTATAATACTGCTCCTATGTACAAGAATATAACTACTATAATACTACTATGTACAAGAATATAACTACTATAATACTGCCCCCTATGTACAAGAATATAACTACTATAATACTGCCCCTATGTACAAGAATATAACTACTATAATACTACCTCCTATGTACAAGAATATAACTACTATAATACTACCTATGTACAAGAATATAACTACTATAATACTGCCCCCTATCTACAAGAATATAACTACTATAATACTACTCCTATGTACAAGAATATAACTACTATAATACTGCTCCTATGTACAAGAATATAACTACTATAATACTACTCCTATGTACAAGAATATAACTACTATAATACTGCTCCTATGTACAAGAATATAACTACTATAATACTACTCCTATGTACAAGAATATAACTACTATAATACTGCCTCCTATGTACAAGAATATAACTACTATAATACTGCTCCTATGTACAAGAATATAACTACTATAATACTACTCCTATGTACAAGAATATAACTACTATAATACTGCTCCTATGTACAAGAATATAACTACTATAATACTACTCCTATGTACAAGAATATAACTACTATAATACTACCCCCTATGTACAAGAATATAACTACTATAATACTGCTCCTATGTACAAGAATATAACTACTATAATACTACTATGTACAAGAATATAACTACTATAATACTGCCCCCTATGTACAAGAATATAACTACTATAATACTGCCCCTATGTACAAGAATATAACTACTATAATACTACCTCCTATGTACAAGAATATAACTACTATAATACTACTCCTATGTACAAGAATATAACTACTATAATACTACCTCCTATGTACAAGAATATAACTACTATAATACTACTCCTATGTACAAGAATATAACTACTATAATACTGCTCCTATGTACAAGAAAATAACTACTATAATACTGCTCCTATGTACAAGAATATAACTACTATAATACTGCTCCTATATACAAGAATATAACTACTATAATACTACTCCTATGTACAAGAATATAACTACTATAATACTGCTCCTATGTACAAGAATATAACTACTATAATACCTACTATGTACAAGAATATAACTACTATAATACTGCTCCCTATCTACAAGAATATAACTACTATAATACTACTCCTATGTACAAGAATATAACTACTATAATACTGCTCCTATGTACAAGAATATAACTACTATAATACTGCTCCTATGTACAAGAATATAACTACTATAATACTGCTCCTATGTACAAGAATATAACTACTATAATACTGCTCCTATGTACAAGAATATAACTACTATAATACTACCTCCTATGTACAAGAATATAACTACTATAATACTGCTCCTATGTACAAGAATATAACTACTATAATATACTACTATGTACAAGAATATAACTACTATAATACTGCCCCTATGTACAAGAATATAACTACTATAATACTGCTCCTATGTACAAGAATATAACTACTATAATACTACCTCCTATATACAAGAATATAACTACTATAATACCTACTATGTACAAGAATATAACTACTATAATACTGCTCCCTATCTACAAGAATATAACTACTATAATACTACTCCTATGTACAAGAATATAACTACTATAATACTGCTCCTATGTACAAGAATATAACTACTATAATACTAACTCCTATGTACAAGAATATAACTACTATAATACTACCTCCTATGTACAAGAATATAACTACTATAATACTGCTCCTATGTACAAGAATATAACTACTATAATACTACTATGTACAAGAATATAACTACTATAATACTGCCCCCTATGTACAAGAATATAACTACTATAATACTGCCCCTATGTACAAGAATATAACTACTATAATACTACCTCCTATATACAAGAATATAACTACTATAATACTACCTCCTATGTACAAGAATATAACTACTATAATACTACCTCCTATGTACAAGAATATAACTACTATAATACTGCTCCTATGTACAAGAATATAACTACTATAATACTGCTCCTATGTACAAGAAAATAACTACTATAATACTGCTCCTATGTACAAGAATATAACTGCTATAATACTGCTCCTATGTACAAGAATATAACTACTATAATACTGCTCCTATGTACAAGAATATAACTACTATAATACTGCTCCTATGTACAAGAATATAACTACTATAATACTACCCTATGTACAAGAATATAACTACTATAATACTGCTCCCTATCTACAAGAATATAACTACTATAATACTACTCCTATGTACAAGAATATAACTACTATAATACTGCTCCTATGTACAAGAATATAACTATTATAATACTACTCCTATGTACAAGAATATAACTACTATAATACTGCTCCTATGTACAAGAATATAACTACTATAATACTACTCCTATGTACAAGAATATAACTACTATAATACTACCTCCTATGTACAGGAATATAACTACTATAATACTGCTCCTATGTACAAGAATATAACTACTATAATACCTCCTATGTACAAGAATATAACTACTATAATACTGCCCCCTATGTACAAGAATATAACTACTATAATACTGCCCCTATGTACAAGAATATAACTACTATAATACTACCTCCTATGTACAAGAATATAACTACTATAATACCCTACTATGTACAAGAATATAACTACTATAATACTGCTCCTATCTACAAGAATATAACTACTATAATACTACCTCCTATGTACAAGAATATAACTACTATAATACTGCTCCTATGTACAAGAATATAACTACTATAATACTACTCCTATGTACAAGAATATAACTACTATAATACTGCTCCTATGTACAAGAATATAACTACTATAATACTACCTCCTATGTACAAGAATATAACTACTATAATACTACCTCCTATGTACAGGAATATAACTACTATAATACTGCTCCTATGTACAAGAATATAACTACTATAATAGCTACTATGTACAAGAATATAACTACTATAATACTGCCCCCTATGTACAAGAATATAACTACTATAATACTGCCCCTATGTACAAGAATATAACTACTATAATACTACCTCCTATGTACAAGAATATAACTACTATAATACTACCTCCTATGTACAAGAATATAACTACTATAATACTACCTCCTATATACAAGAATATAACTACTATAATACTACTCCTATGTACAAGAATATAACTACTATAATACTGCCCTATGTACAAGAATATAACTACTATAATACTGCTCCTATGTACAAGAATATAACTACTATAATACTGCTCCTATGTACAAGAATATAACTGCTATAATACTGCTCCTATATACAA